>CAUYLG010069111.1:0-11995 GCA_963573385.1 Cacajao melanocephalus | reverse complement strand
CTGACAGAAATCTGAGTTCTTGCCCATGCACTCCAGCCAGCGTAATTGATTCAGACTGTCTCCAAAAAAAAAAAAAAGACACCCACGCAAACAATTCAAAAAAGGGGAAAATCTCATTGAACATAAATTAAAATATTTTACCTTATTTCATTTGTTATATTAATAATTAGTAAATTTTTTTTTTTTTTTTTTTTTTTTTTTTTTTTTTTTTTGAGACTGAGTTTTGCTCTTGTTCCCCAGGCTAGAGTGTGATGGCAATCTTGGGTCACTGCAACCTCCACCTCCTGCGTTCACACGGTTCTCCTGCCTAAGCCTCCTGAGTAGCTGGGATTACAGGCAGGCGCCACTACACCCAGCTAATTTTTGTATTTTTAGTAGAGACAGAGTCTCACCATATTGGCCAAGCTGGTCTTGAACTCCTGATCTCAAGTGACCTGCCTACCTCGCCCTCCCAAAGTATTAGGATAACAGGTGTGAGCTACCGTGCCCAGCCTATGTAACATTTTTTACTTCGATCATAGGCTTAACAAATACTTTAGCTTTGGCATTGGGGTAAGGGGTAAACACTGGGTTCCAGTATGTGGAGCAAGATTTTATTTCTTTTTTACCAAGAAAGTTATGAAAAGATAGTTTGGCGATCTGTGCTTGTATGTTGTGTAGACTTTTCTCCCTTAAGCACGCCTTTGGAAAAGTTTAATTCTTCAAACTACGTATCAGAATGTAGTAGTCTGGCCAAACATGCAAATCACAACCAAAGAGCAGGCAAAAGTTGGTTTCTGATGAGAAAATTTTTCCGCTGTTGCCACTAAGTCACCAAAGTTTATTTATTCTTTTGAAGTTGCACCCTTATTCCAATATTCCCTAAGTCTATTCCCACTTTGTCCAGACTCTACTGATCCACTTGGTACTAGTGTGTGCCAGGCATGCTATTAATTGTGGAGCAAGTGGCAGTCATCAGACATAACCAGCCCTGCTGTTATGTGGGCAGCAGACCCCCTGAAGTACAGTGTACTATAAAGCATGTACTATAATTTTTGTAGTTTTAATAGAGACGAGGTTTCACTATGTTGGCCAGGTTGGTGGAGAACTCCTGACCTGAGGTGATCCACCTGCCTCAGCCTCCCAAAGTGCTGGGATTACAGGTGTGAGCTACCATGCCCATTCCAAGAGGCACAGATTTAGTGTTGTCACTGAGTCAGGATTTGCTGGCACCACAGGATCCCAGGGCTTAGGCTCAGGTACCTTCTTGGGGGAGCCCAGTGCTATGGTATTGAATATTTTAGTACAGTGTGCTAAAATAGACTCAGGGAAATAGGAGGTTTCTTAAGGGCTGAGACTGAAAGATAATAGGGATTGCTTGATGGCATTGTTGTTGGGGCTACAGGTGAGAACAGTGTTCCAGGGAAAAGAGACTGGCCACATGTGAGAACACAGAATCAGGGAAGAGTGACCTGCTGGGGAACCAAACCGGGAGGTGTTCCTGGGACACATTACTGGAAGTGTGGGTGTGCTCAGGCAGGAGGCTGGAGAGGCAAACAGAGACTAGATGGAGGGCCTGGGATAGTGTGTTTAAAAAACGTTATGGAGCCGCTGGAAGGCTTTGTTTGGGAATGAGAGAGGGAGGATGGCGTTGGCACAGGGTAGAGAAGGGACTGAAAGTGGGCAAGACCAGAGCAGGAGGTGGGAAGTGCAGGGCAGGTTGAAGTAGAGCTTAGGAAGCAATGCCCTTATCAACTTAGGATATGTGTGTATGGCAGACTGCAGTTTTGATGTCTGGAGTATTTACATTATTTTTATGTCCCCAGTTTATCTTTTTTCCTATCCATTTGGAATACTGCCAGACTTCTTTCTCTCTTACTTTCTCTCCTTCCTTCCTTCCTTCCTTCCTTGCTCCCTTCCTTGCTTCCTTCCTCGCTTCCTTCCTTGCTTCCTTCCTCCCCTTCCTCCCCTTCTTTTTCTGTTTCTCTCTCTCTCTCTCTCTCTCTCTCTTTCTCTCTCACTCTCTCTTTTGACAGAGTCTCGCTGTCATCAGGCTGGAGTGCAGTGGCACAATCTTGGCTCGCTGTAACCTCCACCTCCCTGTTTCAAGTGATTCTCCTGCCTCAGCCTTCTGAGCAGCTGGGACTACAGGTACATATCACCATGTCTGGCTAATTTTTTTTTGCATTTTAGTAGAGACGGGGTTTTCCCATGTTGACTAGGATGGTCTCAAACTCCTGACCTCATGATCCACCCGCCTCAGTCTCCCAAAGTGCTGGGATTACACCATGCCCAGCTGATACTCTCAGATTTCTTAAACCACTGCTGTCAAACACAACTATCATTATAAATCAATTTATGCTGGAAGTTGCAAAGTTTTTACGGTAAAAAATCAGACCCTGATGATGACCCTAAGCAGCAGGATATAAATAACTCCCACAAGCTTAGCATTCCAATAATGGAACACTAGGCATAAACTGGTTAAGGCATGTGCTCCTATTTGAATCCTTTTCCTGCCTACATTCAGCTTCCCTTGCTATCTATCAAACAGTGCTGCCTATCCAGATCACCTTTGCTGCCTTTTAATATGAGATAAGAAGTATTTCCATGTCTTTCCTTCTTCCTAAACTATTCCTCTTTCTTTTCTACTCCAGCAGTTTTATTCCTAATGATTCATTGCCTGCTCAAGGCACAGCTCTATTCTTTATTCATGAGATACTTATTTTGACAAGCAATATGGTAGGCCATGGGGAAATTATTGATGAAAGATTCCAGCATGGTTTCTTTCCTGGTGCATTGGCTGCCTTAGAGTAAAATGGTCATTTCCTCTCTGAAAGCCTTTAGCATTTAAAATTGAATTAAATTTGATATGAATGTCTGTATTGCCTTACATTCTAGGTGTTTGACACAGATCCATTTTATCTTCCCACTTAGATGCAAAGCTCATGGAGGGAAGAAGCCCAGGAAAGCAGTTAGGCATCACTAGTCATCACTGTTGTCAAGATAATAGAAGCTAGCATTTATTGGCCATTTATTCACTGCAAGATACTGTTCTAAGTTCTTAACTCATTTTATCCACGTAATGAACCAAACTAAGCATTTAAAAAAATCCCTATTTTAAAGATCATGAAGCTGATCTGCAGGAATGACTTCTCTAATGTGACAGGTTTTCGGATTTGTGCATCTGTTTTTGGAGGTCTGCTAAGCCATCCCAACAAACCATTCAACTAATTGCCAGTTTCTTTTTTATTTTTTTGAGATGGAGTCTGGCTCTGTTGCCCAGGCAAGAGTGCAGTGGCACGATCTTAGCTCACTGCAACCTCTGCCTCTCAGCAGAGGTTGTAATTCTCCTGCCTCAGCCTTCCAATAGCTGGGATTACAGGCACCTGCCAATATGCCTGGCTCATTTTTGTATTTATTTATTTATTTTAGGAGAGACAGGGTTTCACCATCTTGACCAGACTGGTCTTGAACTCCTGACCTCATGATCCACCCACTTCGACCTCCCAAAGTGCTGGGATTACAGGTGTGAGCCACCGCTCCTGGTCTCTAATTACCATTTTCTAAACATACTCAGGACACTCAGGGGATGTTGTGCAGATAAGTGCTGTCAGATGCCACTACCATTGCAGTAGTTGAAGTCAACTGCAACTTCTGCAAAGTTTGCAGAAATTCAAGGGTGTGATGTGTAGGATTTTAGTTCTTCTCTTTATCTCTTTGTAGAACTGGGACACAGACAGGCAAGTGAGGGGCTTTCAGCAGAAGAGTCAGCAGGAAAGGCTACATGGCTGAATTCTCTCTTCCCTTCAACTGCCAACTTGGAATGGCTTTCAGCCATAGACTGAGACTTCAGTGAAATACAAAGTATTTGGTAATTTCATGTACACTGAAGCTACCAGAGAATATGATTAGAAATGTAGTGAACCCTCAGTTACCTGTTTACCTCCCTCCTATCCCATTTTTCCTTGCTCTCTCCTTTTTGTTAATTTGTTTTAATATTTTATTTATTTATTTTTGAGACAGGATCTTGCTCTGACACCCAGGCTGGAGTGCAGTGGCACAGTCATAGCTCACTGCACCCTCAACCTCCTGGCAGTCCTCCCACCTCAGCTTCCCAAAGTGTTGGGATTGTAGGCATGAGCCACCATACCTGGCCTTCTGGGTTTTTTTAATTGAAGATAATTTTTAATTATAAATGTAATGCATGCTAATTTAAAAATAAACCAAAAACCTCAAAAAGTGTATGCATGATTCACCTATACTATTTTTTTTTTTTCTTGAGATGGAGTTTCACTCTGTCACTCAGGCTGGAGTGCAGTGGCACAATCTTGGCTCATTGCAACCTCTGTCTCCTGGGTTCAAGTGATTCTTCTGCCTCAGCCTCCCAAGTAGCTGAGTTTACAGGCATGCGCTAGCACACCCAGCTAATTTTTGTATTTTTAGTAGAGACAGGGTTGACCAGGCTGGTCTCGAACTCCTGATGTCAGGTTATCTGCCCACTTTGGCCTCCCAAAATGCTGGGATTACAGGCATGAGCCACTGCACCCGGCCCACCTGTACTTTCTTCTAGACTCTTTCCTTGTGTACTTATGCATATCACTTAATAGGGAAATGGGATCTTTACCTACAGATACTTTTCTCTAACTTGAGTTTTACAAACATAGTACATTGTGGACACATTTCTGTGCAAAAATATACAGACCAACCTTCCTTTTTAAGTATTGTATAGTGTTCTATCATATGGTTGTATGAAAATTTATTTAACTGGGCCCCTCCTAAATCATGGATTTTAAAGTTATTTCGAGCTTTTGCTATTATGAATGAATTTCAGTACTTATAGTACTTATATAAATGTGAAAATACCTGTCCTTCAGATAACTTTTTAGAAATAGAATTGTCTAACCAAAATATGTGTACGTTTTAAGTCAATATGTGTTACCAAATTACTGTTCCAAACTGTTACACCAGCTTGGCAACCCCACTGACAGAGTTGGAAAGGCCTCTCTTTTGACAATCTGGGTATTTTCAAACTTTTCAGCTTCTCTAATCTGATATGTGAAAAGAACATATCTCATTGTTTAATACATACTTCCTTTTTTAAGGAGGAAGCAAATTGTTGTAAGAGAAGCTCATCTCTTGAATCTATCTTTAAAAAATACACAGACTGGGAGCAATAGCTCACGCCTGTAATCCTAGCACTCTGGGAGGCTGAGGCAGTCAGATCACCTGAGGTCGGAAGTTTGAGACCAGCCTGACCAACATGGAGAAACTGTCTCTACTAAAAATACAAAATTAGCCACTGTGGTGGTGCATTCCTGTAATCCCAGCTACTGGGGAAGCTGAGGCAAGAGAATCGCTTGAACCCGGGAGGTGGAGGTTGCAGCGAGCTGAGATCATGCCATTGCACTCTAGCCTGGGCAACAGGAGTGAAATTCGGTCTCAAAATATATGTGTGTGTGTGTGTGTGTGTGTGTGTATACACACACACACATATATATACACACATATATACACACACATATATACACATATATACACACACATACACACACACACACACAGAGTATGTTCAGTGCTAGTATAGTTTCAACTCATTTTATACCTTGGTATTAATAGCAGTCAAGTTAGAAAAAAATTGGCCATATCTAGAAAAGTATATTGCACAGAGAAGACATGAATGAATGAAAAAATAATGTTGATCTTCAGAGTGTGAGAGATGACTTATCACACAAAAAAGTTCATGTCCAGTGACAAAATGTTACTAAGTAGGAAAAGGAGGTTTAAAAAAATTTAGGCAAGTTGAAAATTCAGTTATTCTAAAATACCGCTTTCTGTGTATTTCAGTTCATTAAAGATTGGTTATGTAAGGCTTATCTTGTGGATTCTAGATATGCAGTGTACCCCTTGGAACCAGGTGAGACACAGTGCCTCATTTCCGTGGAAATACATGGCTCCGTGTTAACTGAAAGCCTCAATGGTTTTGAATCGTTTCCTACCCACAGTAAGGAGATCTTTTTGGTTTGACTCTTCTGGAAAATATGTGTGAGGTATTTACTGCTTGAATGCAGGGTGTTTTTTCAATCTGCTTAAATTTCAGTTTATTCATCCGTTTAAAAAAAATATAAGGAAGGAAAAGCAAGGGCATTTGAGTACCTACCATATACTATGTAATGTGCAAGGGTACTATTTTTCCCTGCATTTACTCTTCCAGTTTACAGATAAAGAAACCAATTCAGAGTTAAATAACTTGCCCAGGACCTATAGTATTAATTCCTGGATCATAGCATCGTTTGAAGGAAATAAAAACAACCTCTGTGAAAATATATAATGTATTGCTTAGCACATTAGTATCTGGTCCCTGATTTTTGTTTGTTTGTTTGTGAGTGTGAAAATGGATGAAGGCCCGTATTAGGATTTTGTGATCTTAACCTGAATATTCTAAAGCTTGACAATGGCCTGTATAATGCAAAATTGACAACTGGCTACTGATTTTATATACATAAAAGTTGAGTCAGTACAAAACAAAAGTAAATAGCTACTGGTTTAAAAAAATCCAAGGAGTTTTTCAGAGAACAGAAAGTATGTAGTCAGAATATAGTGGTGGCTGTGGCCTCAGACTAGAGATTGAACATGAACATGAGTGTTCTATGAACTTTCCACTTTGTGATTTTGGGTAAATTATTGAGGAAATGAAGGCCAAGATGTTCAGATGTCTGATTTACACAACTGGAAGTTCCCAGTGAATTTAACGTATTTTCAGATGTTGAAACTGAAGTCAAGGTTCAGAGCCAGGCCTTCTGCCTCAGTGACTGACATTCTTCCACCCCCCAGGCACGTTGTGCCTGTGGAAGTTACTGCTGTTCTTAGGAGGACAATCTGACGGTTGTTTCCAAGTGATTCCTCTGTGCTGGGGGTGATTAATGCATGGACTACTCCAGAGCACAGAGACCATTTCTGCAAATGGAAAAAAAATTATAGCTTAACATCTGCTTTCTCTAGGTAGTGTGTTAATTAAAGATTGTTTTAATATGGAATGGTATCTAGCCTTTGAAAAACTTTATGGTTTATGGTATTGATGACCTTCAGAAAAGGAAGATGGTTCAAATTGTAGCAATTAATATGAAAAGAGAAACCACTCAATATGAAGCCCCTTGACTTCTGAAAACTTGCTTTTGAGAAAATGTTAAAAAAAATTCCAGGTTTTACAGGATATATCCTTGGGGGAATATTATGAGATAAGGAGTAGTTGCAGTCTTGATGGAATGTAAATTATAATTAGATTCTGATTTGGCTATGAAGGCATTGAATATAATTATTTCAAAATAGTTTTGAAAAAAATGAGATTTCTAATAACCAGCTTAGTCATTGTACAACCTTTTCTACTGTTTCAGAGTTCAGTTCTCTTAAATCTAATAGATGCTCTTTTGTAATGTAGCCAAAGAGGGAGTTTAAGGGTTAGATCTGTTCTTAACTGATAGTCCCTTGTTCCTATCATTCCATGTACAGAAACAATATCTTCTCGAGGAATCTTTAAAGCATCACTGTTTCCCAACGTTTGGGTCATTAATATGAGCTGTTTTGCATGCTGGCTTTATAGGTTATATCCTGCAGAAGAAAATGTTGGTGATGAGTTAGCTTTATTCTCTCACTTACACAGTGTCAATATTTTTTTGAATTTCAAAAATTTAGATAGTTGTTAATATTGCTAACACTAGTTTTATTTGAAATTTAAAAAATTTATATAGATATGTAGTAGGTATATGTATTATTAGTTTTAATTAACAAGACATTATTTCAGTATAATTTATTCAAACTGTGGCTTAAATACTGAGAAAGATTTTGTTTAAAAAATAATATTTCTGCCTTTAAGCAGTTTTAAAATCTGAGGTTTGATGAATGGTTTAAATTTTATCTTTTGCTTTTAGTTTTAAAAAAATTGTACAATATCCTGTTTCTATGCTTGAAGATGAAAAAGAAAAACTTTTAAAAAGATGAAAAAAATTATACAACAGTTTGTTATGAAACAAGATAAAAGATTTTTATAACAAATACCTATAGAGTTATCCCTTGGTATCTTCAGGATATTGGTTCCAGGCCTTTTCCTACTCCCAACGATACCCAAATTCATGGATGGTCAAGTCCCTTATATAGAGTGGTGTAGTATTAGCTTGTAACTTATGTACATCCTCCCATATACTTTAAATCATCTCTAGATAATTTATAATACCTAATGCAATGTAAATCCATGTAAATGGCTTTTCTACCATATTTTTTGTGTATTGTTGTGTTTTTAAAAATATATTTTCTATCAATGGTTGTTTGAATCCACGGATGTGAAACCTGAGGATGGGGTTGACCGTATACCAACTATGTCTTAGATTCTGCCTAAGTCCATTTGTGTTGATATAACAAAATACGTGAGACTGGGTAATTTATAAACAACAGAAATTCACTTCTCATAGTTCTGAAGGCTGGAAATCCCAAGATCAAGGCGCTGGCCAGATTGGTGTCTGGTGAGGGCTGTTCTCTGCTTCCAAGATGGTGCCTTGTTGTTGTTTCCTCTGGAGGGGAGAAATTCTGTGTCCTCACATGACAGAAGACATAGAAGGGCAAGAGAGCACTCCCTTTAACCTTGAGCACTTTTCTAAGGGTGCTAATTCCATTCGTGAGAGTAGGGGCTTTGTGACTTAATCACCTCCCGTAGGGGTTCAGTTTTAACATAAATTTTGAAGGGGACACCATTATTCAAATCATAGCGATTCTAACATTAACTTTCTGCTTGTTTTGTCACATATATCTCAGTCTATTTAGCCTGCTGTCCTTTACATGGTGTAGTTTAATATTCATTCTGTGTTCTGAAGTAGAATGTGAGTATTCAATGTGTTTGCTTAGGTTGGGTTGAATGGTTACATTTACTCAGATGACTAGCATAGCCATACCTCATGGTTGAAGGGGTTTCTTGAACCCTTACTAACGTGGGTTTTGTTTTTTTTTCTGTGTTGCTGAGACCTTAAGTGCACTTTTAGAGATTCAGAAGCACTAACAGTTCAAGCAGACACTCTAACAGTAGGAGGAAGAATGATGTGACAAATGAATTCAGTGGAATCTGGCTCTGCTGAATTCGTGGTATGCTGATTCTCACTGCCTGTGCTGGGTCTGTGTGCCATGGCTTTGGTGTCAGCTGAGGACTTACAGTTCTGAAGGCTAATGTTTCTTTGGAGGAAGTAGAAGGATGTAAACTTGGCAAGGCTTCTTGTTTTCTTTCTCTTGGAACAGTCAGTTGCTTTTCTGAGTATACTGTGTCATAAGATAGCACCTGGGCCAGAGGGATCTCTTTGGGACTAGTGTAAAAATTGGGGCCTCCTTCTGTTAAGAAAGGCAGCACAAGTGGGACAAAGGGAAACTCCTCTGAAAGGTTAATGAATGAGTGATTGAATTACTCAAATTGGAAGCAGATTTTTCCAACGCTAGTGCTGGTTCACTGCTCTGTTTGGAATGTTCTTCCATTTTAGCAAATTTATTTGGCTTTCTCGTGAAGGCTGGGCAGGGCTGCAGCATTTCCAAAGGGTTTATCTTCAGAGACTTTTCTGTCATGGAGTTTCTTAATTTAGATATTTCATGATCGCTTGAGATAAAGATAGAAGTATTTGATCACTCTTGCTTGGTGGGAACTGAAGGTACTTTTGATTGGAGTCCAGATTTAATTTCCCATATTGAATGACTGTTCTCAAACTTACAAGGTGGATCTTAGTAATTTTTTCCAAAAAAAGTAACAGCACTATTTTGGGCTAAAATATTTAAAGGCTTTCAATCGGAGTTTTAAATTTCGCATATGTAATTTCCCCCTTAAGCTTACTTTGCTGTTTCTTTTGGAACTAGCTGAATGCATGTTTCTTCCATGGAGAGGCTGGGTAGAAAAGAGTGATGAGGGACATAAAAGTATCTTCCCTGATTAGAATGGAGGGCATGGATGGTAATGAACTAGCGGTGCTTAGACTTTGTTGCAAATGGGAATTGCTTCGATAGTTTAAAAATACTGATAACAGTTCAGCAAGGTGGCAGAATATAAGGTCAATGTACAAAATAAATTGCATTTCCATACACTAGTAAGAAATATGGTGATTACATTGTTAAGATAATAATTCCATTTACAATAGCATCAAAATTTATCCCTCTTTAGTACGAAATTCTCTAAAACTGCAAAATGCTCTAGAAAGAAATTTTAAAAGACTAAACAAAAGATATCCCATCTTCATGGATTGGAAGACTTGTTAAGGTAGCAATACTCCTCAAATAGATCTGCTGATTCAACATACCTCTCATAAAAATGCCAACTAAATTCTAGGCTTATCCTAAAATTCCTATGGAAGTTTGAGCAACCTAGCATAGTGAAACAATCTGGAAAAAGAACAGAGTTGGAGAGCTCACTTCCTAATTTCAAAACTGATTACAGAGCAACGATAATCAAAACATTGTGGTACTGTCATGAGACTGGGTAGATAGATCAATGGAATAGAATTGAGCGTCCATAAATAAATAAATAAATCTTACTTTTTGCCACTTGATTTTCAACAAGGGTGCCAAGACAATTCTAGGAGGAAAGAAATGCTTTTCAACAAATGGTGCTGGACAACTGGATATTTGCTTGCAAAAGAACCAAGAATTATGATGTCTATAATCTTCCTCATACCACAGACAGACATTAAGGAAAAAAGACCATACACCTAAATATGACAGCTAAAACTATACAACTCTTAGAAGAAGAAAATATAGGAAAATAGAAAAATTTTCGTGATCTTGGGTTAGGCAAGATGTTATTAGATGTGTCATCAAATGCATAAGCAACAAAAGAAAAACTAGATAAATTGGACTTCATAAAAAAAGACTTTTATCCTTCAATGGACATCATCAAGAAAGTTAAAAGATAACTCACAGAATGGGAGGAAATATTTGCAAATCATATCTCATAAGGGATGCAGCTAGAATATATAAAGAATTCTTACAACTCAGTAATAAAGACACAAATAACTCAGTTACAAATGGATAAAGTATAGATATTTCTGAATAGCAAGTTCTTCAGATGATGTACAAATTACCAATAAGCATGTGAAAATATGCTCAAAATCACTAGCCAACAGGGAAATGCAAATCAAAGCCAAATGATATTCAACTTCACATTAAGATGGCTATAAAGAAAAAGACAGAAATAAGTTTTGGTGAGAATTTAAAGAAGTTGAAACTCTGATACACTGCTGGTGGGAATGGAAAATGATGTAATTCCTTTGGAAAATTGTCTAGCAGTTCCTCTAAAGGCAAAGATAGGGTTACCATATACCACACTTACTCCTAGGTATATGTCCAAGAGAAATGAAAATATATGTCCATGTGAAAACTTGTTCATAGCAGCATGATTCATAATAGCCCCCAAGTGGAAACAACCCAAATGTCCATCAACTGATGAAAGTATAAATAAAATGTGATATATTTACACAGTAGTATACTAGTCAGCAATAAAAATAATTGAAGGACAAATACATGCTACAACATGTATGAATCTTGAAAACATTATGCTGAGTGAAAGAAGCCACTCACAAGGGACCACACATTGTATGATTCCATTTATATGAGCTGTAGAGGATAGGAAAATCCATAGATACAGAAAGTGAATGGTGGTTGCCTAGGGCTGTGCATGAAAGATCTGGGCGGGGAGGAAATGGGGAGCATGTACTAATGGGCATAGAGTTTCTTTTGGGATTATGAAATGTTCTAAAATCAAATCTGGTGATAGTTGCATGCTATGAATATACTAAAAATACTTAATTGTACACTTTAGATGGGTGCATTGTATGGGTATGTGAATTATATCAATTACGGGTATCTGAATTATATCTCAATAGAACTTATTTATGACATATATATAGAATATATATAATATTTACATATTATATGTAGAATATATATATAATATTTACATATTATATGTAGAATATATATATAATATTTACATATTATATGT
>CAUYLG010069110.1:0-32485 GCA_963573385.1 Cacajao melanocephalus | reverse complement strand
AAAAAAAAAAAAAAAAAAAAAGTGAAGAAAGGGGGTTGGTTCATGAAGTCCCCTTTGAGCAAATCACTTAGAGATCCCAACTTACCTATCCGTGTGTGCCTTAACAGGTCGTGACTTCTACTAGACTCTCCTCTCTAGGTCAATTGTCTTCTCCTTAAGTTCCCAACTGCAACCTGCAACACCCCTCCTGTTCTACCGCCTCCAGGCCTTTGTTCATATGACCCCTTTCCCTTATGAACTCTCCCTGTCCCACCTTGCTTCCCCAGCCCCGCTAAATCTTATCTAGTCTTCAAGGCCCACCTCGGGTTCTAACTTTTCTGAGACTTTCTTTGTAATTCATCATCATTATCGATGCAACACTGACAATAATGATGATAAGTATCAATTATTGAACAGTTATTATGTGCCAGGGACTGTAGTAAACCCCAACATAATCTCATTTAATTATCATAAGAATCTTGTACTTGTGGGTGTGGAAAGCTAAGAGGATTTGGGCTCACTGACCATGCCAGACTTTCAGTGACAGATCTGGAACTGCAGCCTTAGTTTGCCTGGCTCTGAAGACCATGCTTTTTTTTTTTTTTTTTTTGAGACAGAGTCTTGGCTGGAATGCAGTGGCACGATCTTGGCTCACTGCAACCTCTGCCTCCTGGGTTCCAGCGATTCTCCTGCCTCAGCCTCCCGAGTAGCTGATACTAGCTAAATTTTGTATTTTTTTTTAGTAGAGATGGGGTTTTAATCATATTGGCCAGGCTGGTCTCGAAATCCTGAACTTGTGATCCACCCATCTCGGCCTCCCAAAGTGCTGGGATTACAGGTGTGAGTCACTGCACCTGGAGAAGACCATGCTTTTAACTGCTTTTCAGTTCGCCCTCCTGAAAAGTGCTAGCTATCTAATTGTGAGAAGCTGATGAAACTAGATGGGCCCTCAAAGGTCATGCAGTCGGTGCTGATCTATTTGCACTGCTATTAAGAAGTACCTGAGGCTCTCGCCAGAAGTAGATGTTGGTGCCATACTTTTTGTACAGCCTATAGAACCGTGAGCCAAGTAAACTTCTTTTCTTTATAAATTACTCAGCCCAGTCTGGCGCGGTGGCTCACATCTGTAATCCCAGCACTTTGGGAGGCCGAGGCGGGTAAATCACCTGAGGTTGGGAGTTCGAGACCAGCCTGACCAACGTGGAGAAACTCCATCTCTACTAAAAATACAAAATTAGCTGGGCATGGTGGCACATGCCTGTAATCATAGCTACTAGGGAGGCAGGGGCAGGAGAATCACTTGAACCCGGGAGGCAGAGGTTGTGGTGAGCTGAAATCGTGTCTCTGCACTCCAGCCTGATCAACAAGAGTGAAACTCTGTCTCAAAAAATAAAAAAATACTCAGTCTGAGGCATTGCTTTATAGCAACACAAATGAACTAACAGAAAATTGGTCCTAAGGAGTGGGACCTTGCTATAAAGATACTTGAAAATGTGGAAGTGTGGACGCAGCTTTGGAAATGGGTAACAGGCAAAGGCTGGAAGAGTTTGGAGGGCTCAAAGGAAGATGGGAAGACAAGGGAAAGTTTGGAATTTCTTAGAGACTTGCTAAGTGGTTATGACCAAAATGCAGATAGAAATATGGAAGTGAAGGTCAAGCTAATAAGAACCGATTGGGAACTGGAGGAAAGGTCACCCTTGTTACGCCCTAACAAAGAACTTGGCTACATTGTGTCCATGTGCTACAGATCTATGAAAGTGTGACCTTAAGAGTGATGAGCTAGGGTATCTGGCAGAAGAAATTTCTAAGCAGCAAAGAATTTAAGATGTGCTGTGGCTGCCTCTAACAGCCTACCATCAGATACAGGAACAAAGAAATGACCTAAATTTGGAACTTGGCATTAAAGGGAAGTAGAGCATTCAAAGTTGTTTCAGAAATCTTGGAGATACCCTCTCCCATCACAGGAAAGAATGGTTTTGTGAGCTAGGCCTCGGGGGACCACTGCCCTGTGCCACTGTGGGAGGCTGCTCTGGGTCCTGCCGTGACTCAAAGGGCCAAAGATACAGCTCAGGCAGCTGCTCCAGAGGACATAAGCTATGAGCCTTGACAGTTTCCATGTGGTGTTAAGTCTGCAGGTGCACAGAATGCAAGAGTGAAGGAGGCTTGGCAGCTTCCACCTAGAATTCAGAGGATGTGTAGTAAAGCCTGGGTGCCCAGACAGAAGCCTTGCACAGGGGCAGAGTCCTCATCAAGAGCCTCTAGTAGGGCAGTGCTGAGGAGAAATGTGGACGGGGGACCCCACTCCTTCTTACCGTTTTTTCATGTTAGTCAGTTTTGCATTGCTATAAAGGAATACCTGAGATTGAGGAATTTATAAAGAAAAGAGGTTTGTTTGGCTCATGGTTCTGCAGACTATACAAGAAGAATGGTTCCAGCATTGTTTCTGGTAAGGGCCTCAGGAAGCTAACAGTCATGGCGGAAGGTGGAGGTGGAGCGTGTGTATCATATAGCAAGAGACGGAACAACGGAGAGGGAGCAAGAGAGATGCCGTGTTCTTTTTCTTTTTTTGTTTTGAGGCGGAGTCTTGCTCTGTTGCCAGGCTGTCGTGCAGTGACGCAATCTCAGCTTACTGCAACCTCTACCTCCTGGGTTCAAGCAATTCTCCTGTCTCAGCCTCCCAAATAGCTGGGATTACAGGAGTCTGCCACCACACCCAGCTAATTTTTGCATTTTTAGTAAAGATGAGGGTTTCACCATGTTGGCCAGAATGGTCTCAATCTCCTGACCCTGTTATCTGCCCGCCTAGGCCTCCCAAAGTGCTGAGATTACAGGCGTGAGCCACTGTGCTTGGCCATGTTCTTTAAAACAACCAGCTCTCGTGTGAACTCATTGCCACAGGGACAGCACCAAGCCATTCAGGAGAGATCTGCCCCCGTGACCCAAACTCCTTCCACTAGGCCTCACCTTCAACACTGGGAATCCCATTTCAATATGAGATTTGGAGAGGACAAATAGCCAAACTATATCACAGTCCAGGCTTCTCATTTTACAGATGAGGAACCTAAAGTCCTAAAAGGCCAGAGCCTAGACCAGTTTTCCCTGTTCCCAGACTCAGTCATCATTTATTTATTCAGGAAACAAGGATCAAAGCCTACTATGTTTGAGGCACTGTATTGGGCTGCTGCACCTTCTCTGGGTGCTCCTTTTGCAAGTTGAATGAATCCACACACAAAACTGCCTTATGCAAGATCAAGTATACCCCTGCTTCCTCTTAGGATAGCTCTGTGCAGACACACCATGTACCGCTAATGGCACCGACATGATGCCCTTGTCATTCATTGGTGTTTACCCACCATGGCCTGACTCACACTCAGAGCAGTTGCACTTCCACAGGGGAGGGTGTATTGGAGACTGGAGGGGAGGGTGTTTGAATACAGCTATTTATTCCTTTATAGAGCAGCATGGGAAGTGGAGAAGGGCCCTGATTGTGATGATGATTCAACATGGCCCAAGTAACTCTTTCAGGAACGAGCATTAGAAAACAGGAAGCATGACGCTTAGTGTCACCAACTAAGTCTAATCCAATTCTAAGAGATGTTGTCCCTCTCTTGCTGTAGTGTGTGTATGTATGTAGAAGTCACCAAGCTTGTCCTCTTAGGTATCTCCTACTCTGGCACCACTACCTGGTTTTCTTACTATTAGTATTTGTTGCATGGAAGATTTTGTCTGAGAATCCTTGGAAATTCCCAACAAACCCTGTGAAGTGAGCTGATGGGAGGTGGGGGCCACAGTGAGGTCCTGTTTGAGAGCCTGGAAGGAAAAGAAAAGCAATTGTTTGTTAAGCGTTCAACAGTCATATCAACATGTACTAGCTCATAGTAGCTAGACATGCATAGCTATGCAATGGAGAAAGATGGCTACCAGAAGCACTTGACTGCAGCTTACCTTGTTACATGCCATTAAGACAGATGACTGACCAGGCAGCGCATCCGTACGGCTTTTGAAATGGTTGTTCAGTGGAGACTCGCAGGCACAGAAGCAGCAGCTGGGGTGCAGTTCTCCTGAGGTCCATGCATTCTGGTGTGAACTGTGACAATCTACAAAGGCCAAGAAACAGCCTGTAGGAAAGGGGCCCCCGCCCTTGGGCTGTGTGGCTTTTACGCTTCCTGGTTGGGAAGTGCCAGCCCTTCCTCTGGAGTGTTAAGAGCTGAGATGTATCAGCAGATGGGACAGAACCTTGGCTACTAGTCCTACTCTGTCATTTCAGCCTTCATCAGCTGGAAGAGCACCAGCTCTTCCCTTGGTATTTTTAGAAAGATGGGAGGCCAAGCCTTGTCATTGCAGCTATAGTACCTGAAGGACCAGAAAGACGAAACTGTCACCTTAGCATTCTACCAGGATGGGCTGACCTAGGTTTCTGTGGATCTCTGCAAGCGAGCAACTCCTTCAAAGAACATCTCAGCCATGACTGAGAAGTGAGGGGACAGCAATTGGCTGCTGGAAATTACATTTTAGAGAGACCTTGAGGTTATCTGAACTTTGAGTATGATCAAGTCTTGGAGTTTGGAGATTGTTTGGACTGAGGCTCTCAAGCTCTTTGTGAAAGACAGGTCTGGTGTCTGCCCCACAGATGTTTCTTGCCAGAAACCAGACAGGCTGTTGTTGCATTTGCCTGCTCTGATGACACACTGAGGCCCAAAACCCTCCCTGCCTTGATTTCCCACAGACCTCCCTCCCCCTACAGGCTACACTTCCCAAAGCAATTTGCCCTATGTTGCTTACCTAGGTGTCTCTGATATGGCATTTTTGCAAGATGGTATTTTCCAGCACCCCTGCCTTCAGCTCCACAAGATGGGAAAAGTTATGTCTCTAACCACCCCATCTTCCCAGGAGGGGACCCTCGTGAGAATGGCTGGTAACGTTTGGCGGTGAGCACAGGAAGACAAAGTGGGCATGTGTTCCCTGTTGGTGACAGCTGAGGTGCGGGAGCATGCGGGGTACAGGCCTTTGGGAAGTTTGGATGTGTATGGCAAGGTGGAAAAGGGTGAGAGCTGCTCCTGTAGCAGTGCCTGCACTGTAGCCTTGACCCCACCTGGAGCAGGGGCCATAGGGCTACTTGTGCTCCCCTGGAGGATACCTCTCCCCTGACCTCAACAGTAGTCCTGGCAGGACCCAAGGGCCCTCCAAGCTCAGTATGCCTCAGGTTGTTGCCCTCAAACTCTAAACAGTCCCCATCTTACCAATACAAACTTCCTGAGAGGTAAGTCCAAGGAGGAGAATATATTTGCAAGTGACTAGCCCCCTGCCCTAAGGGACTGTCAGGAACTGAAACCCTATAATCCTACACCTCTGTTACTAGAAGCCTAAATTGTAGGTGATCCTCCTCACCTTGACTCTTCGATGTCTACAGTTCTATACATCTTTAATCTAACTCAAGCTTCTTAGATCTCTTTTCTATTTATAATCAAACCTTGGTGATCTCGTGCTGGTCCCTTGCTTTAAATAGCAGCTAGAAATTGATGACCTCCCCCCTCCATATATATCTCCCACTATGGCCTTGCCCCTGAACTTCAAAGTCATACGTTCATACCTAACATCTCTACTTGGATGTCTGATAGGATCCCAGTCTTAATCTTAACAAATTTCTGCCACTTTACCTCAAATCTGCTGTCCTCCATTCATCTAGCTGCTCAAATAAAAAACTTGGGAGTCACCCTTGATTCTTTATTTTCCCTTACATCCTTTAAAATTGCCCAGCAGGCTGAGTGTGGTGGCTAGCACTTTGGGAGATCAAGGTGGGTGGATCACTTGAGGTCAGGAGTTCCAGACCAGCCTGGACAACATGGTGAAACACTGTCTCTACTAAAAATACAAAAACTAGCTGGGCGTGGGGGCACTTGCCTGTAGTCCCAGCTACTCAGGAGGCTGAGGCACGAGAATCACTTGAACCCTGGAGACCGAGGCTGCAGTGAGCTGAGACTGCACCACTGCACTCCAGCCTGAGCAACAGAGTGAGACCCTCAAAAAAAAAAATCACCCAGCAAATCCTACTGATGTTCTACCTTCAAATAACCACGTCAACTGCTCCCATTTTATACCATCATCTTCCACAGAGCAACTGCAGTAATCTCATTCCCTGCTCCCACCTTCACACTCTGATTATCTAATTCTCCCTCACATCACCTTGAATAATCCTTTAAAAATGGGCCAGGCACAGTGGCTTATGCCTGTAATCCCAGCACTTTGGGAGGCTGAGGTGGGTTGATCACTTGAGGTCAGGAGTTCGAGACCAGCCTAGACAACACAGTGAAACCCTGTCTGTACTAAAAATACAAAAATTAGCTGGGCATGAGGGCACTTGCCTGTAGTCCCAGCTACTGGGGAGGCTGAGACAGGAGAATCTCTTTAACCCAGGAAGCACAGGTTGCAGTAGCCAAGATAGTGCCACTGCACTCCAGCCTGGGCCACAGAGCAAGACTTTGTATTCAAACAAACAAAAAACACATTTAAAACTATTGAGATGATAATTAGAAAAACATGCCATGCAAACATATTATATATAAAATTTTGATAAGTTGGGTAGCACAGAGTTCACTTATGCTGCTAGATTAACTCAAATTTTGTGTTAACTCAGATTAGAGTTTTCCGTGTGACCTCTGTGTATATATTAGAAGTTCTTAGAAACGTGGAATCATGCCAGTATGGTGGCTCATGACTGTAAACCCAGCACTTTGGGAGGCCACGGTGAGGGGGATCACGTTAGGCTAGGAGTTTGAGACCAACCTGAGCAACGTAGCAAGAATCCCGTCCCTACTAAAAAGCAAAACAAACAAACAAAAAAAAACAACAACCAAAAAAATGTGGAATCAATCAGAAAGGTTGTATCTCTATATAATTATCTTAAAAATTTGGCTTAGTATGTCTACTCACAAAAAATTGCACAACAAATACACTATATACCACAAGTATGCTGTATATACTGAAATTGCAAGCAAGGCTCAGTTGTATTTGCTACAATCAGTATAATCCACGTAAATATATATATATTTTTTCCTTTTTTGAGATGGAGTCTTGCTCCATCACCCAGGCTGGAGTGCAGTGGCGCAATCTCAGCTCGCTGCAATCTCCATCTCCTGGGTTCAAGCGATTCTCCTGCCTCAGCCTCCCAAGTAGTTGGGATTACAGGCGCCTGCCACCACACCCAGGTAATTTTTGTATGTTTAGTAGAGATGGCATTTCACCGTTTTGGCCAGGCTGGTCTCGAACTCCTGACCGTAGGTGATCTGCCCGCCTTGGCCTCCCAAAGTGCTGGGATTACAGGCGTGAGACACTGCCCCCAGCCAATCCATGTGAATATTAACGCATAGAGTCCTTGAAAGTTTTGGCTACTTAAATGATGCTATTGAAAATGATTCAACTTTGTCTTGTAATTGCTCTATACTTTTCTTCAAGATTCTGGAATAATCTAACAGAAGAGTATCTTGTGATGCAAGATAGATGTTAAATATCTTTGCCACTGGCAAAACATCATCTGTGAGTCAAGATAATCCTGACGCTGAGCAGTCAAAATACAGAAATAACTTTACTTCTAAAGTTGGCATAACACTGAAGCTGTCTTTGTAACTGTTTCAAATTTACCTGTTCATCTGTAAAAAAGAAAGACAAGTAAACTTGTACCCCCAACCAATTTACTTATAATGAGAGGTTGGAGTAGATTATTTCAAGCATCAACTTTTTATTCTTTGATTTTTTGAAATTGTCAATCAAATGCAAGCTCAGGACATTTTCCCACAGCTTGTCACTTGTGATTTTCTTGAGATTAATGCTGAACTTCCTATCAGATCCACTCAAGATATTGCCCGGCTCACTGGAAATACCTATCCTTCCAATTTTGAGCCCATTTTCTACTTTTTCTCCCAAATATTTTATCAAGATAGATAGATACATGGATGGTCTAAGGTTAATCTGAGTTTAGTTCTTTATTTTTCCTACCAAACTTTGGCGGAAGTGTTAATAAACAATGAAAGGGCCCGGATTCAGTAAGTATGTATAATGGATAATTATCTTTCTGAGTAAATGGTTAGAGGATAAAAAACACACACACACACACACAAAAGGAGCAAATTTCCTGGACAAATCTCCAAGGAGATAGTGGACAGCCTCAAGTTTGAGTGCAGGATAATGTGTTGGGCAAATATCCGCTACATAATTGTTCCTGAATTCTTAAATATGCAAAAAGAAAGTTCACTGTAGAATTACAGATAGATTAATTTCTCTTTTTAAAAGTGTTACAGTTATAAATGACACGTAGAACAAGGGTTTCTCCCCATTTCTAGTAGGAGACCTAATGATTCTAACTTTGCAATGTTCCTTGTGACCACTGAGTTGGCTATAGGCTCACTGAGGAGAAATCGTTATGTTCATCTTCGTATGCTGAGCTGCCAGTACTGGTATGTAACAGTCATTAAGCGGTCACTAAATTTCTTCCTTTCCATTCCACTGCCATGTATTAGCCCAGGCGATCCTCATATTTGGAATATTATAATAGATTACTAAATGCTTTTCTTGCACACCTGACTCTATGTCTGACCACGCCCTCTCCAAATCCATTATATATATATATTATGGGCGTGATGATGCCATCTAGATTAATGCATTACTATGCAGCTCAAAATATTTTCCACTGCCTTGACACTTAACATTTTACTAGTTTTCCTTGTTGTCATAGCAATATTTCTTAATTTGCCTTATACTGATTTGTGAGCTTGTTAAAAATATAAATGCTCAGACTATACTAGAATCGAAATTCCCATGAGAGGAGCCTGATAATCTCTACTTATCAAGCATCTGGCTGATTTTTATTAGATACTTGTGATCCTTATATCAGCACCGTTTGCAACCCATGTGAAAAATGTATATGTTTGGATCACACCCCAGGCCCATAAAATCAGAAACTGGAGTGGAGCCTGGCAATCTGTGATTTAACTAGCCTTCCAGGTGATTTTGTTGTACACCAAAGTTTGAGTGCCACTGTACTAGCCTGTAACAGTGACTTACAGCAGTGTTCTCAAACTTGGCTGCACACCAGAATCACATAGGGAGCTTTAAAATAAATATTGATGGGCTGGGTGTGGTGGCTCAAAGGCGGGTGGATCGCTTGAGCCCAGGAGTTAGAGACCAGACTGCGCAACACTGCGAGACCTGGTCTCTACAAAAAAAAAACAAAACAGGCGGTGGTGGCACGCCTGTAGTCCCAGCTACTCAGGAGGCTGAGGCTGCAGTGAGTTCTGATCATGCCACTGCTCTCTAGCCTGGGTGACAGAGCAAGAGCCTGTATCTCAAAACACTACTGATGCCTGGAACTTACCCTCAGACATAATTGGCCCGAGGTGCAGCAAGCATTTGACTAGGTGGACTTATAAGCAAAGGTGATAAAATTGAATACTTGCAATAAATTAATGTTAATAAAGTATCATTGCTTTACTGAAGTTCTGTATAAGATTTAATTTGAAGAAAGGGATCTGCTACTAATGGTCTGATAGACCACACTACTACAGACTCAAGTCTAAAGTCTTAATTTTGCATTCAGGACCCTAGTTTACTGCCTGTCTCACTAAAACCACGTATCAGCTCTACTTCGTAGTTCTAACGCATATACCTGCAAAGGGGAAAGAACATCAAACTGAGGTCCCAGGTGCCATACATTCTGGTTCTAAGCCTTTGGGACCTTGGCAATCACTGACTCTTTGGGCTCCTGTTTCTTCATTACAAAGTGAGGGGCTAGAATCAAGTGCTCTCTAAGGCCCCTTCTGACTCAGTATTTAGGCATTTCCACATTCCAATCAGTTGGTTTCCCAACTTAGATTGCATTGTCTCCTCCTCTTTGCTTCTCTAGGTTACCTCATCCTAAGGCAGAGTTTGGGTTCTAATTGTCCTTAAGATTTCTTCGGCACTCAGACTGACTTCTTAGGCATCTTTTGATGGCTCTCTGGTCTCCCTCTGGGTAACAGAATCTCATACATTTCTTTGTATTCTCTCTTTTTTTTTTTTTTTTTTGAGATAGAGTCTCACTCTGTCACCAGGCTGGAGTGCAGTGGAGTGATCTCAGCTCACTGTAACCTCTTCTTCCCTGGTTCAAGTGATTCTTGGGCCTCAGCCTCCTGAGTAGCCGGGATTACAGGCACTCAGCACGATGCCTGGCTAATTTTTGTATTTTTAGTAGAGATGGGGTTTCATCATGTTGGCCAGGCTGGTCTCAAACTCCTGACCTCAGATGATCCCCCTGCCTTGGGCCTCCCAAAGTGCTGAGATTATAAGCATGAGCCACCATGCCAGCCCCCATTTTTTTTTTTTGAGATGAGATTTTTGAGATGATATCTCGCTGTCGCCCAGGCTGGAGTGCAGTGGCACGATCCCAGCTCACTGCAGCCTCTGCCTCCCCTGGCTCTGGTGATTCTCCCACCTCAGCCTCCTGAATAGTTTTTGTTTTTAAATTATACTTTAAATTCTATTTTGTATTTTTTTTTGAGACAGGGTCTCTGTTGCTCAGGCTGGAGGAGAGTGGCACGATCTCAGCTCACTGCAATCTCCACCTCCCAGGCTCAAGTGATCCTCTCATCTCAGCTTCCTGAGTAGATGGGACCACAGATGCATGCCACCACCCCTGGCTAGTTTTTGTACTGTTTTGTAGAGATGGGGTTTTGCCATGTTGTCAGGTCTGGTCTCAAACTCCTATACTCAAGCAATCTTCCTGACTTGGCCTCCCAAAGTATTGGGATTACTAGCATGAGCCACCACGCCTGGCTCACAAAAGTCTTTATGGTTTTAGTTTTTATGTTAAAGTCTATAATCCAGCCAGGCATGGTGGCTCATGCCTATAATCCCAGCACTTTGGGAGGCTGAGGCAGGCAGATTACCTGAGGTCAGGAGACCAGCCTGCCAACATGGTGAAACCCCATCTCCACAAAAAATAAAAAATTAGCAGGGTGTGGTGGCACATGGCTGTAGTCCCAGCTACTCCAGAGGCTGACGCAGGAGAATTGGCTGAACCTGGGAGGTGGAGGCTGATTTAGGTGAGCTAAGATCACGCCACTACATTCCAGCCTGGGAGACAGAGTAAGACTCCGTCTCAAAAAAAAAAAAGTCTATAATCCATCTTGAATTAATCTTTGTGTATGATGTAGGTAGGAGTCCTGGTTCATATTTGTCCATATGGATACCCTTTTATTCCAGCACCATTGTCCTTTCTGCATTGGATTGCTCTGGTGTCTTTGTTGAAAATAAATAACCATGAAGTGTGGGTCCATTTCTGGGTGCTCTGTTCTGTTCCATTGATCAATTTATCTATCCTTACACAAATGTTACACTGTCCTGATTACTGTCATTTTATTTTTCTTTTGAAACAGGGCCTTGCTCTGTCACCCAGGCTGGAGTGCACTGGCGCAATTTCCATTCACTGCAACCTCCACCTCCTGGGTTTAAGCGATTCTTGTGCCTTAACCTCTCAAGCAGCTGGGACTACAGGCACGTGCCACCACACCCTGATTACTGTCATTCTCCCCTCCCCAATTACTGTCATTTAATAGTAAGTATTAAAAGTAGGTTATACAAATCCTTTGACTCTGTTCTTTTTTTTTTTTTTTTTTAAGACGGGGTTTCACCATGTTGGTCAGGCTGGTCTTGAACTCCCGACCTCAGGTGATCCGCCCTCCTTGGCCTCCAAAGGGCTTGGATTACAGGCGTGAGCCACCATGCCCGGCCTGGACCCTGTTCTTTTTCAAGTTTTGTTTTTTCTATTTTACATCCTTTTCGTATGCACTTTAGAATCGTTTTGCCTACTTCTTCCCAAAAACTGCCAGAATTTTTGCAGGAATTATGTTGAATCTATCTGACAGTTAGGGAGAATGGACATCTTTTTTTTTTTTTTTTTTTTGAGATGGATTATTGCTATGTCCCCAGGCTGGAGTGCAGTGACATGATCTCAGCTCACTGCAACCTCTGCCTCCTGGGTTCAAGCAATTCTCCTGCCTCAGCCTCCTGAGTAGCTGGGATTACAGGCATGTGCCACTACGCCCAGCTAATTTTTGTATTTTTCAGTAGAGACAGGGTTTTGCCATGTTTGTCAGGCTGGTTTCAAACTCCTGACGTCGTGATCTGCCTGCCTCGGCCTTCCAAAGTGCTGGGATTACAGGCATGAGCCACTGTGCCCAGCCCCAAAAGCTTTCTTGACAGCAGAGAAAGCATGTTTAATGACATGGAAAGTTCTCTAGAGATTCAAGAAACTGTAGGTAGTTCTGAATGCCTAGAATATAGGAAATGAAGGGAGGAGTGAGGTTGGCAGGAACCTAGTTCCTTCAGTCTTATATTTCCTGGTAGGGTTTTAATTTTTGTCTTTAAAGTACTGAGGAACAACTGTAGTTTTAATCAGGGGCTTGACTTAATCAGATTTGTACTTGGGAAGGATTTCTCTTGCTGCAGTGGATGGATGGGACTGAAGAGGGCCGGACAGGAGACAAGATGACCCAGATGGAAGGTCACAGTTCAGAGGGAAGAGTCCCAGTGAAGTAATGATAGAGGGCAAGGGAGGAAAGGGCTGGGCCCAAGGATGTCAAGGGCAGAAGCAAGAAGTTTATTATCAACTGTAGGGTGGGTAAGAACATGTCAACAATGCCTCTCAGTGGCTGGGCATGGTGGCTCACACCTAGCGCTTTGGGAGGCCGAGACGGGTGAACTGCCTGACCTGACCAACATGGTGAAAACCAGTGTCTACTAAAAAAATACAAAAATTAGCTAGGCCTGGTGGTGCACACCTGTAATCCAGTTACTGGGGAGGCTGAGGCAGAATTGCTTGAACCAGGGAGGCAGAGGTTGCAGTGAGCCAAGGTTGTCCCACTGCACTGCACTCCAGTGTGGCAACAGAGGGAGACTCTGTCTCAAAACAAACAAACAAACAACAACAACAACAACAAAATGCCTCCTAGGTTTCTGGCTTAGCAAGATGAATAAATAACATATTAGTGTTTTCTTACAGAACTTTTTTTTTTTAAGAGACAGTCTTACTCTGTCACCCAGGGTGGAGTGCAGTGGCACAATCATAGCTCACTGTAGCTTTGAATTCCTGGACTCAAGTGATCATCCTGTCTCAGCCTCCTGAGTAGCTAGGAGTTACAGGTGTCTACCACCATGCCCTAGCTTCTTGTAGGACTTCTGGAAACGTACTTAAATGGAATAATGTGTTAATTATTTTTTTTTTTTGAGATGGAGTTTTGTTCTCGTTGCCCAGGCTGGAGTGCAATGGTGCGATCTCGGCTCACTGCAACCTCTGTCTCCTGGATTTAAGCAATGGGTTTAAGCAATTATCCTGCCTCAGCCTCCTGAGTAGCTGGGATTACAGGTGCCCATCACCATACGCGGCTAATTTTTTGTATTTTTAGTAGATACGGGGTTTTACTATGCTGTTTAGGCTGGTCTCCAAGTCCTGACCTCAAGTGATCCACCCACCTCCGCCTCCCAGAGTGCTGAGATTACAAGCATGGTCCACTGTGCTAGGCCAAGGATAATTTGTTTAAACAAATTTAAATGTACTACTTACCCATTATCTTCAAGGAAAGGACAGAATCCCATGGTTAATGCTCCGTGAACAAAGATAAAGTAATTATTATTCAGCCAAGGGATCTGGGAGTGATCTTGTGGACTCTTCAAATAAACATGCCCATAGGCTGGGAGTGGTGGCTCACGCCTGTAATCCCAGTACTCTGGGAGGCTGAAGCACGAGGACTACTTGAGCCCAGGAGTTCGAGACCAGACTGGGCAATATGGTGAAACCCCATCTCTACCAAAAAAAAATACAAAAGTTGGCTAAATGTGGTAGTGCTCCAACGTCCATGATAGGCGCCTGTGGTCTCAGTTACTTGGGAGGTGGAGGAAGGAGGATCTCTTGAACCCAGGAGGTCTAGGCTGCAATGAGCTGGCCTTGATTGACATGGCAAGACCCTCTTCCAAAAAAAAACCCAAAACAAACCAACAAAAAAACCCAAAACAAACATGCCCATAAAAAGCCTGGGTAAGGAATTAGAAACCAAAAGAAAACCTCCATCTATCTATTCATTCAACATTTACTGAACTCTAATTTTCTTTTCTTGAAGAGAAGAAAATTTAATAGGCAAATAAACTATTAGTAGCATCTGGGGTGCACTGAGTGCCTACTATGTGCCAGGGCCAAGTAGGTTTTTCATTTCTATTCACAGTAGTTAAAAAATGATGTAATTGGGTGGTATGAACATTAAAAAAAATGTTACTGAGGTTAAAACCAAGATATATTTGGTTTCAAATCCAGATATTTTTTGACTATGCTAAATACAAGCAAATTCGTAAAGGGTAGTAAGTTGGCCACACCAGGAATCCCAGTGCTTTGGGAGGCTGAGGGTGGATAGCTTGAGGCCAGGAGTTTGGGACCAGCTTGGGCAACAAAATGAGACCCCCCTCATCTCAACAAAAAATTAAATAAAAAAATTTAAAAAACCAAAAAGGTTAATAAGCAAGTCACAGACATATCCTGTACAGGATTTTTCGTATGTT
The DNA here is from genome assembly GCA_963573385.1 of Cacajao melanocephalus. Classification (NCBI taxonomy): domain Eukaryota; kingdom Metazoa; phylum Chordata; class Mammalia; order Primates; family Pitheciidae; genus Cacajao; species Cacajao melanocephalus. The sequence continues at coordinate 17,929 of CAUYLG010069110.1, read as the reverse complement.
TAGGGCATCTGCATGGCACAAGGTTAGTTCTGGGCTGCTAAGAACATTCACAGGTCATATATCAGTTTTCCTTTCTGGAGAGCTTCTGTCTTTTCCTGGAGAAGCTGTTTGACATCCACAACACACACTCCTCATTTATTGCCAGAAACGACGTTTTATGATTAATATTATGTGTGTACACACAAACACACAGGCACGCGCCTTCCTTTCTGTCCCTCATTTACCTTAAGCGGAAGCAGGCCGGGCACGGTGGCTCACACCTGTAATCACAGCACTTAGGGAGGCTGAGGGGGGCAGATCACGAGGTCTGGAATTCTAGACCAGCCTGACCAACATGGTGAAACCCCGTCTCCACTAAAAATACAAAAATTAGCCGGACGTGGTGGCGCGCCCCTGTAATTCCAGCTACTCAAGAGGCTTAGGCAAGGGAATCGCTTGAACCCAGGAGGCGGAGGTTACAGTAAGCCAAGATTGAGCCACTGCACTCCAGACTGGGTGAGACTCCGTCTCAAAAAAAAAAAAGGAAGCATTTGGTTTTAGCATCAATAAAGAATTGCAGGATAAATATATGTTCTTTGTAATGCACGACATGAACCAACTCATAACACATCCAGAAGTTCAGGCTATCAACGCAAAGTGCAAGCGCCTCACACGCCCCGTTTCCGTGCAGTTCCAAATCCCAGGTGTCTCAGGTTGCAACTTCAGTTGCCTTAAACTGCATCCTACTTTCTCCTCCAGACATTCTCCCTCATCCCCTTCAAGACCGACCCAGGGCCCAGGGGAGGGTGGCATGACCTTGGTTCATCCCCGGCGGCGAAGACGCGGCGTGACCTTGGCCAAGTCCCCACTTCCCCATCCGCTAACTGGCGAGGCTGGACCGGATGGTCTCCGCCCCGGCCGCTAGGCGTCTTGCGCCTGTACCCCTATCTCCCTGGGCTTCCTCCGCGCGTTCCACCAGTTCTACGCCTACGCTGCCGGCGTAGTGGCCGCCTAGAGACTTGTGGCTCTCTCTTTTCAGACGCTGGTTTCCGACGCGCAGACTGGGTGGGCGCGATTCCCGAACGCGGCCTGCGCTGCGAGCGCGCGGCCGTCCCGCAGGCCGGTGCGGCCTTACGCCGCTGACGCAGCGCGCCCAAGATGGCGGCGCGGTCGTCGTCGGGGGTGGCGGCGGCAGAGGGGGCGGCGGCCCTGGCGGCAGCGGAGACGGCAGCCGTAACGGTGGCAGCGGCGGCGCAGGATCTGGGCCGGGAGGAATGAGGCGGCCGCGGCGGGCCAGCGGCGGAGCCGTGTAGCGGAGAAGCTCCCCCTCCCTGCTTTCCTTGGCCGAGCCGGGGGCGCGCGCGTGCGCGGCCGTCCGGAGCGGGCTCCCCACCCCTCGACTCCCGCGACCCGCACCGCACCCCCACCCGGGCCCGGAGGATGATGAAGCTCAAGTCGAACCAGACCCGCACCTACGACGGCGACGGCTACAAGAAGCGGGCCGCATGCCTGTGTTTCCGCAGCGAGAGCGAGGAGGAGGTGAGGCGTCGGGCTGGACGGGCTGGGGTCGCCGGGTCTCCGGCCGCTTCGGGTGGAGGCGCGGGGGGCGCGGCCGCGGGAGGAGGGTGTGCCCTGGCTGTTCGGTTCGGGGAGAATGAAGTTCGGACTGAATTTCCTGAGGCGAAAAACGAGGGGAAGAAAAAAGGACGGTGGGGCGGGGGCAAGCGGGGCTGAGCGTGGCCGCACAGGATACGCCGGGCGGAGGGGGTGGCCGGCCTGTGGCCGGAGCGCTTCGGTTTGGCCGCGGGTCACCGGGGAGAGCGGCCGCGGGAGAAGGCAGTGGGCTCGGAAGAGTGCAGCTTTCGGTCCAGGCCAACGGCTTTGATCCAGGAAGGGCCGCTCCGCACTTGTCAGCCAGGCACATGTGTGCGGAGGCCGGCGTGCACGAGGCGCAGGCTGGCCTTTGTGGCAGAGAAATAGTGCACTTCATTGGCAGATTTGGGGTTTGCTGAGGGATTGTGTCTGTGAGCCCAAAGCCGAGGGGTGGGGGTGGGGGTGTCAGGAAGATTTAGGGCGTTGTGCATGAGCCACAGCCAGCTGTTTATTTTACAGTGCTCTGGGTAGCCCTTATGGTGTAGACTGAGAAGAAAAGACGTTTGATCTGATAATCTTTGTGTGCTGAAAATGTTTCATATTAATTGGGAAGACCAAAAGCGGCATTTAAAATTTTTGCCCTGATGTTCCTTCACTGCCTTGTGGGAAGACCTTTAGGATTAAATTAGCTAGAAAAATAGAAATGTTTTAGAATCAGTTTCTTTTTATAATACGTAGGGTACTTAAAAAATCTCGGCTTTCCAAAGCCGTTTCTGTGGTGATAAAGGGAATCCAGAGAAGCACATGTTTTGTAAATCACAAAGAATAGCTGCTTTGGAAATTCATAAGATGCCTGTGGGAATGCATTTCTCTGTGTGCATGGTGGTAAAATGGCAGTTAAACTGGAAACAATGAAGGACAGTGGAATCCAGTATGTTATATTCCGGCATTCAGCTGTGGGTTATGGTGGCAGGGCCGCAGTACAGTGCATCGTGTCGAAATGGGGAAAGGAACTTGACCCATTAGTTATGAAAAGAAGCTATGGCGAAAGAGGATTGCCATGCTGTCCGGAGGTATTTAGGAGGAAGTGGGAGTTCGAATTATTGCCTGAAGAAGATTAGTGAATTGTGCTCTTAAGGAATCCCATGTGTGCTCCCTTTCAGCAAAACAGAACGAAAGGAGATTTGGAAATGTATGCTTTGTATCCTACTATACGTTGTAAAAGTGCCCGGCTGGGCAAGGTGGCTCACGCCTGTAATCCCAGCACTTTGGGAGGCTGAGGCACTCAGATCATCTGAGGTCAGGATTTCGAAACCAGCCTGGCCAACATGGTGAAACTCCATCTCTACTAAAAACACAAGACAATTGGCAGGGCCTGGTGGCTCGCGCCTGCAATCTCAGCTACTCGGGAGGCTGAGGCAGGAGAATTCACAGGAACCTGGGAGGTGGAGGCTGCAATGAGCCAAGATCCTGCCACTGCATTCCAGCCTGGGAGATATAGCAAGACTCTGTTAAAAAAAAAAAAAAAAAAAAAGCGTCCCGAAAACAGCTGAAACAGATGCATTGTAATAGCTAAGCGGGGCCATGTTGTAAATTATATACTGTTTCGGAATACATATTTGAGCAAAGTAAAATTATTGGTAGTGCCTACTGCTCCAGAGGCTTTATTCTCTTCATTATCATATCATGTTATGGGAAATCAGATGGGATCACAGGCTCTTAAGGGAAAACTATAATAGCATGTTTTACTGCTAGTATGCTTAAATCTGTGAGCACCCCAATTATAAGTAGAAAGGTGTGTAATTTAGTTGTATGAATGATGCAAGACTATTTGTTTTTAAAAAATCACACTAGGCTGGGTGCGGTGGCTCATGCCTGTTATCCTCGCACTTTGGGAGACCAAGGTGTTGAGGCCAAGAGTTCAAGACCAGCCTGGCCAACATAGACCCCTATCTCTAAATTAAAATAATAATAATAATAAATGATACTAGAAATAGGAAACATATTTTTGGTAAATTGAAAGCTCTTTATAGATCATAAGCAAACTAACAAAGGCTTAATTTTCTGTTTTCTGTTAAATGTTTTATTAGGCACTGACATTAGCAACATTAATGTTGAAAGCTTACTTGTCTGTTTAGGCTGCCTCACGGCCTCTTGCAAGTCAGACCAGGCATAGAACTTGCCTTCTAGGAGTGTATTTTTTTTTTTTTTTTTTTTTTTGAGACAGTCTTGCTGTGTCACCCACACTGGAGTGCAGTGGCCTAATCTCAGCTCACTGCAACCCTTGCCACCTGGGTTCAAGCGATTCTAGGAGTTTAAATTTTTAAAATTTTTTATTTATTTATTTATGTATTTATTTTTGAGACAGAGGCTCACTCTTTTGCGCAGACTGGAGTGCAGTGGTGCCATCCTGGTTCATTGCAACTTCCACCTCCTGGGTTCAAGCAATTCTCCTGCCTCAGCCTCCTGAATAGCTGGGATTACAGGTATCTGCCACAACGCCTGGCTAATTTTTGTATTTTTTAGTAGAGGTAGCTTTTCGCCATGTTGACCAGGCTGGTCTAGATCTCCTAACGTCAGGTGATCCACCTGCCTGGGCCTCCAAAATGCCGGGAGTACAGGCATGAATCACCACACCTGGCCTTTATTTATTTTTTGAGACAGGGTCTCACTGTGTCACCCAGATTGCAGTGCAGTGGTGTGTGATCACAGCTCACAGCAGCCTCAGCTTCCTGTGTTCAAACGATCCTCCTATCTCAGCCTCCCAAGTAGCTGGGACTACATGCATGAGCCACCATACCTGGTTGATTTTTAAATTTTAAGTAGAGATGGTGTATTAGTCCATTTTCACACTACTATAAAGAAATACCTGAGAGTTAGTAATTTATAAAGAAAGGGGTTTAATTGACTCACAGTTCTACGTGGCTGGGGAAGCCTCAGGAAACTTATAATCATGACAGAAGGCAAAGGGGAAGTAAGAACCTTCTTCATAAGGCAGCAGGATTGACAGGAGCAAAGGAGGAACTTTCACTTACAAAACCATCGGATTGGCTGGGCACGGTGGCTCATGCTTGTAATCCCAGCACTTTGGAAGGCCAAGGTGGGTGGATCACAAGGTCAGGAGTTTGAGACTAGCCTGGCCAAGATGTTGAAACCCAGTCTCTACTAAAAATACAAAATTAGCTGGGTGTGGTGGCACGTGCCTGTAATCCCAGCAACTCAGGAGGCTGAGGCAGGAGAATCACTTGAACCTGGGAGGCCGAGGTTGCAGTGAGCTGAGATTGCACCATTGCACTCCAACCTGGGTGACAGAGTGAGACTCCGTCTAAAAAAAAACATCGGATTTTGTGAGAACTCATTATCGTGAGAACAGCATAGGGGAAACTGCCTCCATGATCCAGTTACCTCCCTCACTCAACACATGGGAAGGATTACAGGTCCCTCCCTCAACAGGTGGGTATTACAAATCAAGATGAGATTTGGGTGGGGACACAGAGCCATACCATATCACAGGGTCTCCCTGTGTTGCCCAGGCTAGTGTCAGACTCCTGGGCTCAAGAGATTCTCCCACCTCAGCCTCCCAAAGTTCTGGGATTATAGGCAAGAGCCACTTTGCCAGGCCAGGAGCTTAAAATTTTAAACTGTTAAAATGAAGTTTCTTTAATGGATTGAAACATTGAGTTTCCTTTATTGAATTTTGAACACTGGTTAATGAGCAGAGGAATCATGCAAAGCTTTAAATTACAGATTCAGTGGGTGTTACAGCTAAAGCCTGGGTAGAACAAGAAAATTAATACGTCCATTTTAGACTTGTTCAATTCAATTCAACAAGCATGTATTAAAAACAACAAAAGCATGTATTAAAGAGCCTACTATGGCTGCAGCACTGTGTCATGGGGAATCTAAAGATTATCATCCCTCCCTGCCCACAGAGTTGAGTAGTTTTAGATGAGATTCCTTAATTGGGAGGGACTTTGGACCACAGAATAATCTCTAGGGTGCTTTTCAACTCTCAGATTATATAATTGTGTTGGAAGGGAAGTAATTTGTTAGTTCCAGGAGAACTTTTATGTTCTCAATAGACATGCCAGAAGCATTAGCTGCCACACATTGTGGGAATGTAAAATTCAAACCAAATAGAGCATTCAACCCAATTAAAAAATTTTTTTTTGGCCAGGCTTGGTGGCTCACGTCTGTAATCCCAGCACTTTGAGAGGCCAAGGCAGGTGGATCATGAGGTCAGGAGTTCAAGACCAGTCTGGCCAACATAGTGAAACCTGTCTCTATTAAAAATACAAAAAATTAGTCAGTCATGGTGATATGTGCCTATAATCCCAGCTACTCAGGAGGCTGAGGCAGGAGAATCTCGTGAACCTGGGAGGTGGAGGCTGCAGTGAGCTGAGACCACGCCATTGCACTTCAGCCTGGGCGACAGTGCGAGACTCTTGTCTCAAAAAAAAAAATTTTTTTTTAATGGGCACTCCTGGCTTTAATCAAGATAGAATGATTTACAGAGTATTATTAGCATTAATACAATAGTAATACAAGTATAAAAGGGACCTTGATTTATAAATTTAAGCAATGTCAAGAAGCATACATGCAATGTGAAGAAAAAGAGATGAAAATACAACCATGTGTTGCTTAACATTGGGGATACGTACTCAGAAATGCATCGTTAGGTGATTTTGTTGTTGTGTCAGCATCATAGAATATACTTACACAGACTTGGCTGGTATAGCCTGCTGCACATCTAGGCTCAATGGTATAGCCTATTGTTCCTAAGCTGCAAAACTGTACAGCATGTGACTGTACTGAATAAATAGGCATTTGTAACGCAATAGTATTTGTGTATCTAAACATATCTAAACAAGCAAAGTACAGGAAAAATATGGTACAAAAAATAAAAATGGTTCACCACTTACTATATGGAGCTTACACGACTGGGAGTTGTTCTGGGTGAGTCAGTAAGTGAGCAGTGAGTAAATATGAAGACCTAGGACATTATTGTGCGCTACTGTGGACTTCATAGACACTGGACAACTTAAGTTACACTAAATCAAAACATTATTTTTCTTCAATAGTAAGTTAACCTTAGCTTACTGTAATTTTTTTACTTAATAAACTTTTATATTTTTTTTAAGATTCTGACTCTTGTAATAATACTTAGCTTAAGACACATTATATAGCTGTATAAAAAGATTTTATATTTTTTTCCTGTCATACTTAAATCACTTTAAAAAAAAAAAAGAGAGATGAGATCTTGCTCTGTTGCACAGGCTGGTCTTAAACTCCTGGGTTCAAGTGATCCTTCCACCTCAGCCTCCCAGGCAGCTAGGACAGGTGATGTGTGCCACCCTGCCTGGCTAATGTTTTCTTTGTTATATCTTTATTCTAGAAACTTTATTTTAAAAAATTAGGTATTTATTACATTCTTTATTTGTTTTACTTTTTATTCCTTTGCTTACCCATATTTTACTTTTAAAGCTTTTTCTTTGGTTGAAAACAAAGACACAAACACACATTAACCTAGGCCTACACAGGGTCAGGTTCATCAGTATTACTATCACTGTCTTCCACCTCCACATCTTTTCCCACTGGGAGGTCTTCAAGAGAATAATACACATGGAGCTGTCATCTCCTATGATAACAGTTCCTTCTTCTGAGACTGTTTTACATTTAACTTTATTTTGTTTTTGTTTTTTTTTGAGATGGAGTTTTTCACTCTTGTTGCCCAGGCTGGAGTGCAATGGCATGATCTCAGCTCACCACAACCTCTGCCTCCTGGGTTTGAGCAGTTCTCCTGCCTCAGCCTGTTGAGTAGCTGGGATTACAGGTGTGCACTACCACGGCAGACTAAGTTTATATTTTCAGTAGAGACAGGGTTTCTCCATGTTGGTCAGGCTGGTCTCAAACTCCCTATCTCAGGTGATCCACCTGCCTCAGCGTCCCAAAGTACTGGGATTACAGGCGTGAGTCACAGTACCTGGCCACAATTAACTTTGTTTTTAAAAATAAGTAGAAAGAATCTGGGCACGGTGGCTCACACCTGTAATCCCAGCACTTTGGGAGGCCGAGGCAGGCCAATCACCTGAAGTCAGCAGTTCAAGACCAGCCTGGCTAACATGGTGCAACCCCGTCTCTACTAAAAATATAAAATTAGTCTGGCATGGTGGTGCATTCCTGTAATCCCAGCTACTCAGGAGGCTGAGACAGGAGAATCGCTTGAACCCACGAGGCGGAGGTTGCAGTGAGCTGAGATCGTGCCACTGCACTCCAGCCTGGGTGACAGAGTGAGATTCCATCTCAAAAAACAAATAAATAAATAAACAGAAAGAATACACTCTAACATAACAATAAAAAGTACAATATAGTAAGTACATAAACTCGTAACAGTCATTTACTGTCAAGTATTATGTACTGTACATAATTGTATGTGCTAGACTTTTTTTTTTTTGTTTTGAGACGGGTTCTTACTCTGTTGTCCAGGCTGGAGTACAGTGGTGTGATCAGGGCTTAAGCAGCCTTGGCCTACTGGGCTCAAGTGATTTTCCCACCTCAACCTCCCAAGTATCTAGAACTCCAGGCATGGGCCACCATGCTTGGCTGATTTTGTATTTTTTTTTTGTAGATATAGGGTTTTGGCATGTTGCCCAGGCTGGTCTTGAACTCCTGGACTAAAGCAGTCTGCCTCCACAGCAGATTTGTAATCCCAAAGTGCTGGGATTACAGGCATGAGCCACTGTGCTCAGCTGTGCTAGACTTTTATATGACCAGCAGCACAGTAAGTTTGATTGTGTGCTCACCATAAACATATGAGTAGTCCATTGTGCTGTGACACCATAGCTACAGTGGGATAGAAATTTTTCAGCTCTATTATAATCTCTTGGGACCACTCTTATATGTGTGGTCTGTAGTTGACTGAAATGTTGTGTGGTACATGACTATATTAGAAGGTTAATGGATCATGTGTAGCCAAACCTTCTATCATTCTAGGTTTTCTTTTTCCTCCCAGCCGCAGAAAACTTTATAGACCAGCAATGTGAGGCTGAAATTCTTATCCAGCCTCCCAAGTAGGATGTGTCAACATAGCAAGTTTATTGAACACTTATTCAGTGCCAAGTTTTATGATACAGTTATAAAGGAGGTAGACATGCAGGGAACTTAGAGTCTAATGGGAGATAGGGAGAACAAACTCCCAACAACACGATGAAAATGATTCTCTTTTTTTCTTTCTGGCTGCTTTTCCTGTTGATAAACAAAAATTAACAGAAAAATATCTTGCACTTAACAAGTTCTACTGATTGTTGTTGATATGCTGATAAAATCTCTAAATTGGGTATTTGTGGTAACTAACATTTGTTACAGTACTTTGAACCTGATATACAGTGGACAGTCTCTCTCTCTCTCTCTTTTTTTTTTTTTTTTTTCAAGATGGCGTTTCACCATGATGGCCAGGCTGGTCTTGAACTCCTGACCTCAGGTGATACACCCACCTCGGCCTCCCAAAGTGCTAGGATTACAGGCATGAGCCACCGCACTGGGCCCAGTGGACAGTCTTTTAACCAACCACCACTTTAACCACCTTGGTACACTGAATGTTTGGCTATTACTCAGCAGGCTGCTGGGTCTAGTGTACCCCAACCAGGTAGCCTCCCAGCTGCTGAATTGAATGCTTACAGTTAGTTACCTTTATTCCTGTATCTGTTTATGTTCATTGTACTTGTTATTGTAATTGTGCAACTTAATTAACCAGTGAAACTTGAGTTCAAAAAAGAACAAGGCTGGGTATAGTGGCTCATGCCTATAATCCCAGCACTTTGGGAGACCAAGGCAGGTGGATCATGTGAGCCCAGGAGTTCAAGACCAACCTAAGCAACATGATGAAACCCTGTCTTTGCTAAAAATACAAAATTAGCCAGGCACGGTGGCATGCACCTGTAGTCCCAGCTACTTTGGAGGCTGAGGCACGAGAATCGCCTAAACCTGGGAGGCAGGGTTGCAGTGACCCAAGATCATGCCACTCCAGCCTAGGTGACAGAGTGAGGGTCTGTCTCAAAAAAAAAAGAAAAAAAGAAGAGAAATTACTACTCACTTATATGGACAAGCAAACTGGGGAAGATTGGAGAGGGGATCTTAAAAGTCTAGAAGGACTCTGCACATAGATTACTTCATGAATGTTTTTAGGTTTTTGTTTTTTATAGAAAGTAGGACTGGAAAACATAGGTCATTCATAATGGGTGTGGCATATGAAAGAAGATAACTTACAATTCAACAATAGACTCATACTCAAAACAAGATCTTGGCCCTACAAAGATTAACAAATAAATACATGTTTCTATACATATAAAAGATTTATTTGCTAATAAATAATACCTATACATATTATTATTTACATACTACAGGTGTGTGCCTCCATACCCTGCTAATATATATTTTTTATTTTTTGTAGAGATGAGGTCTCATTTCGTTGGCCCAGACTGGTCTGGAACTCTTGGCTCAAGGGATCCTCCCTACTTGGCCTCCCAAAGTGTTGGGGATTACAGGCATGAGCCATCACATCTGACGTGTTTTATTATTTAATATTTTCATTTGTTTCCTCCTTGCAAATATATAATTAATATAATTAAATATTAATTATATATTTTACATAATATATAAAGCGTGTATGTGTGTATGTATGTGTATAAATGTATATCTGCTAATCTTTGTTCATAGGGCCAAGATCTTGTTTTGAGGTTTTTTTTTTTTTGAGGCAGGGTCTTGCTCTGTCACTCAGGCTGGAATGCAGTGGTGTGATCTCAGGTCACTGCAACTTCCACCTTCCGGGCTCAAGTGATCCTCCCACCTCAGCCTCCCAAGTAGATGGAAATACAGGTACATGCCACCATGCCCAGCGATGTGTGTGTGTGTGTGTGTGTGTGTGTGTGTGTGTAGACAGGGTCTTACTGTTACTCAGGCTGGTCTTGAACTCCTGAGCTCAAGCGATCCTCCCATCCTCCCAAAGGGCTGGGATTACAGGTGTGAGCCACCACTCCCAGCCTACATTTATATTTTTAGATTGACTGAATCCTTTACTTAATACTTTGTCATAAACTGTATAGAAGACTGTAACTTCTTGAGTAAGATTTTATTCTAAATTGGGTAATATGACATTTATCTGTCTTACTGTTCAACTTTGGCCCTCCTAAAGTACTTCCAGTAAGATTATCCCTGTTCTCCAGTTCTTTCCTTTTTTAGAGCCTCTGTGAGGAGAAGTGAGAGATGGGGTATACTCTTAGAAAGGCCAAATGACCCCTCTCTTCCTTTCTCCGCCGTCATGGTATGTGCTTTACTCCATTTCCCCCCATGTCGTCTCACAAGACTTTCAGGATTAAGCAATTCCTGGCCAAGAAACAAAAGCAAAATCTTTCCATTCCCCAGTGGATTTGATGAAAACTGGCAATAAAGTCAGGTACAACTCCAAAAGGAGACATTGGAGAAGAACCAAGCTGGGTTTGTAAGAAATTACACATGAAGTGGCACACATATTTATGCTGTCTGAAGGTCACAATCGTGTTACCAAATCAAGCTGAAAATCACCACTATCTGGAAAATTTTGAACAGACTTTCCTCTCTGGATTTGTTATGAACATGTTGGTTGGCTGGGTTCAGTAATAAATATGTGAGACCTTCCATTTCCAAAAAAAAAAAAAAAAAAAAATCCAAATGATACAGAACATACATCAAATGACATCACAGTGCCTAGGGAAGTTAAAGCTGCTCCTCATGGGTCTGTTATTACCCAGGGAGAAAAATGACTACCAATAGGATTGTGTGAGTTCGATTTCCCTGTGCCTTAAAGCTGTTTTAATAATGAAAGGATGAAGCTGTTCCTAAGGTGTTAGGTTTGTTTGTTGAACTTTTCTGCTAGAAGCCCTACATCTCTTGGCAAGGGGGGAGGTGCTTCACATTTTCTCAGATCCTTGAGCTCACCAGGTTGGATGGAGAGATGATTAACATTGGAGATTTCTCAGTGGGCAGACACTGGTAGCCTGTTTGTCTATGAAATGCCCCAGTGGAGCAGATGGAAGGACGTCTCTGAAGACTGCACCTTCCAACAGGCTCTAGAGAAGGGAGTAAGACATAGGTAGCAATGCCAGCAGTGATAACCGTGACAAAGGGCTTCCAGTAGATCCCAAGGTGGTTGGGGAGTCCTTTTGTAACACATCTTGGTCACTGTTCAATATTACATTGCTCTAAGATCATGATGGGTGCATTGGACTGGACGTTTCTGCTTTTCATTTCTCAAAATCTTTCCTGGAAGCTTTTTCCCCTGCTTCTCCTTTTGTCTTCCTAATACCAGTTAGTCATTTCTTCCATTACATTCTTTTTTGCCTCCTTCCCAAGGTGTGAATTCATATTGCAGTCTCCATTCTTTTAACTCCTTGCTCCCATCCTACTTCTTTGCTTCTGCTTTAATTCTCATTTCTCAGTAAAAATAGTGCTGCACATCTAGTGTGTGCTGCATGTGAAGCAATCTCTATCTTTCTTCATAGCCTAGTACAAAGAGGAAGGGCCCTTGTTCAGGAATATAATTGTTTATTCATTTCTTCAGTGCACATTTTTAGAGTGTCTGTGTAAGACCTTGGGAATACATGGATAGTTAAGACTGTTCAGCACTTTGGGAGGCTTAGGTGGGAGGATCACTTGAGCTGGAGATGTGTAGGATGATGTGAGCTGTGTTTGCGTCTCTGCACTCCAGCCTGGGTAAGAGAGTGAGACCATGGTTCCAAAAAAAAAAAAAGAGAAAAGAACATAAAAAAGAAATGATTCCTTAAATAGACTTTCTTTGTATACAGTTAGTTGATCTCTTTGTTCATAAAACAGTGAAGTCCTTCTAAAGAACTGCTTAGAAAATCTTTTCTTTATCTTGGTTATTTAACATATTTCTGATGTGTTTTGTAAGAGCAGCTTAGCAATGAATATAAATGGATATGAACTTGACATAGTGCTTATGCTTTTCTTAAAAGGAGGAAGGATAGTGATTTTTTTCCTTTTTTTTTTTTTGAGACAGGGTCTTGCTCTGTTACCCAGGCTGGAGTGCAGTGATGCCATCATGGCTCACCGTGGCCTTGACCTCCTAAGATCAAGCGATCCTCCTTCTCCAGCCTCCCTAGTAGCTAAGATTATAGGCATGCACCACCATGCCTGGCTAATTTATTTATAGTAGAGGCAGGGTTTTGCTATGTTGCTCAGGCTGGTCTCAAACTCCTGGGCTCAAGCAGCAGCCTTCCTGCCTTGGCCTTCCAAAGTACTGGGATTACAGGTGTGAGCCACTATACCTAACCATGATTTTTCTTTGAATATTTAGGAATCCTAATAAAATATACATTAAGAGAAGTTATAAAAAAAAAAAAACCCAAAAAACAAAGAGAAGTTACATGGTGCTGATACTTGGAAATTTGTTTGTTGTGAGGGTCTGGCTCTGCCACTCAGGCTGGAGTGTAGTGGCATGATCATAGCTCGCAGCAGCCCCAGCCTTTGGCACAAGTGATCCTCTCACCTCAGCCTCCTGAGTAGCTGGGACTACACACAACTTCCTAAGGTATGTTTTTTTATTTTTGTAGAGATGAGGTTTCATTATGTTGCCCAGACTGGTCTGGAACTCCTAGCTCAAGTGATCCTCCTTGGCCTCCCGAAGTGTTGGGATTACATGCACGAGTGACCATGTCTGGCATGTTTGATTATTTAATATTTTTATTTGCTTCCTCTTTGCAGAAATGATTTGATTGCTGGACTTATATTCAGCCATCATTAACCAAATGGGCTGAGCCCTGACTCAGGGCTTTTACACTTACACTGTGTTATTGATTTCTTCCTGGGAGGCTTTGCATTTGGGTAGTCTGCCCTTAATAATAGTAAGACAAAACTTTTAGATTTTATTGCCAAAATGAGTTAGGAAAAAAATCCAGAGAGTTTCTGTATATAATAATTGTATTTCTGTGAATTTTTTTTTTTTTTTTTTTTTTTTTGTAGGTTAAACAACTATTTTATAAGGAGCTAGCTGGGGACGATCATCCTTCTGCCAGGCCTATGGGTGATTTTTTTTTTTTTCAAAAGAGAATTATTATTTTTGGTTATAAAAGTAATTGTATTGTGGTATCTATAAAGAATACTACAAACTGAGGAATTTAAGATGTGTAGAATACAGAATCTGAGCTTCACTCTGCTGGCAAGATGCAATTTTGGCCGGATGCAGTGGCTCACACCTGCAGTCTTAGCACTTTGGGAAGCCAAGGCAGGAGGATTGCTTGAGCTCAGGAATTTGAAACCAGGTTGGGCGACATAGTGGGACCTCGTCTCTATAAAAAAATTCAAAACTTAGCCTGTTGTGGTGGTGTGCAACCTGTGGTCCTAGCTACTTGGGAGGCTGAGATGGAGGATCACTTGAGCCTGGGGAGGTCGAGGCAGCAGTAAGTCATGGTTGTGCTACTGTACTTCAGCCTGGGTAACAGAGACCCTGAGACCTTGTCTCAAAAGAGAAAAAGATGCAGATTGGAGTATAAAATAGAGAAGTGATAGAGGTGTTTATAGGAATTGAAGAAGCCTGTGAAGGAAGATGAACTGGAGTGTCAGGGATGACTTTATGGTCAGACCTGAACAGCTTGGTTGAGTTTGGGTAGTTGAAGAATATCCTAGATGAAGGACTCTGGGCCAGCTAGACCACAGAAAGTCAGAGGCCCCGATATGCAGCCTGTGGAATGCTGTTTGTATCAAAGTATTGTGGATAAAGAAAGCTCTTATTCCCTGCTGGTCCACCTAATCTGTGCTGGGAGAAAGAGAGTAAGAGGGCCCAATCCAGTGTCTGAGAGAGTGATGACCCTTTTTCTCATCCCCGAGGACATGAAAACAAAGAACTCAACAGAGAACTCTTGTCAGTTTTGAATCCTGTAACTAACAGTGAAATCAACCAGGAAAGTCCTTCATAATTTCACCTACTTTTCATTTCATGGTATGAATACTATATACCATTAAAAATTAGTACTTTAGCTGGCTGCAGTGGCTCTTGCCTATAATCTCACCTACTCGGGAGGCTGAGGCATATTACCTGAGTCTAGGAGTTGGAGGCTGCAGTGAGCCATGATTGTGCCACTATACTCCAGCCTGGGAGACAGAGCAAGATCCTTTCTCTTAAAAAAATAAAAATAAAAATTAGTACTTCATAAAAGAAAACTGATTTATTTTAATATGTATTAAAAATTTTTTTTTAGTTGGTTAATCTCAGCTCACTGCAACCTCCGCTTCCTGGGTTCAGGGGATTCTCCTACCTCAGCGTTCCTTGTAGCTGGGATCACGGGGGCAGGCCACCATGTCTGCTATTTTTTTTTTTTTTTTTTTTTTTAAGTAGAGATGGGGCTTCGCCATGTTGGCCAGGCTGATCTTGAACTCCTGACCTCAAGTGATCCACCCACCTCAGCCTCCCAAAGTGCTGGGATTACAGGTGTGACCCACCATGCTCAGCCTGTTTTAAAATATAATCTCTGGGCCAAGTGCAGTGTCTCAAGCCTGTAATCCCAGCACCCTGGGAAGACAAGGTGGGATGATCACTTGAGGCCAGAAATTTGAGACCAGCCTGAGTAACATAGCAAGACCCTGTTTTTACAAAAAAACCTCTGTGGATTACTTTTTTTTTTTTTTTTCATAGAGATGGGGTTTTACCGTGTTGGCCAGGCTGGTCTTGAACTCCTGACCTCGTGATCCACCCATCTCAGCCTCCCAAAGTGCTGGGATTACAGGCGTGAGCCACCGCGCCCGGCTTTTTTTTTTTTTTTTTTTTTTTGAGATGGAATCTCACTCTGTCGCCCAGGCCAGAGTGCAGTGGTGTGATCGTGGCGCACTGCAACCTATACCTCCCAGGTTCAAGCGATTCTTCTGCTTCAGCATCCTGAGTAGCTGCAATTATAGGCACCCACCACCATGCCTAACTCATTTTTATATTTTTACTAGAGACAGGGTTTCGCCATGTTGGCCAGGGTGGTTTCAAACTCCTGACCTCAAGTGATCCACCCACCTCGGCCTCCCAGAGTGCTGGGATTATAGGCATGACCCACTGCACCCTACCATGAATTACTTTTTTTTTTCTTTCTTTTTTTTTTTAAACAGCATTCCGGGTTGAGGATTACTTTTATAATAAGTCATAAAAAGTTTAAAAAGTCCATGCTTTTATACTATGTCACACATTTAACAAATCTAAATTTTATTTTGAAGCATTGAAAACTAAACAAATGTTGACATAGGTGAACTTTTCTATTTTTAATGAGTCTATAAAGATCATGGAGATGTCATGCTAATGAAGAGAAAACTAAAACTACATTGCTGTGATTGAAAGAAGAGGGGAGATGAATTCTTCCTGGGTTTGAAAAAGGTGTATGACTGAGAGGGACTTAGCATAGGACTTGATCAGGGACTTGGAGGAGGGTGAGCTATGGCCAGACTGGGCAGAAGAGGCCAAGGATAGTAGAGGCAATAAGCATACACAGTGGTGCCACTGGAGAAGAGTTTGTGGAATGTATTGAATGATTGATTTTTCTGGCATTAAAAATCTCCAACAGGGCTTTCTCCAAAAAGAATGGTGCTCTTCTGAGCAGAAGAGCACCATTCTTTTTGGAGAAAGCCCTGTTGAAGAGAAGGAAGGACCCATCCTCCACCAGCTCTCTTCTCTGGTGTGCCCATGTGGATGCAGGACTAAGGCTCCACCAGTTGGAGGCCTGAGGAGGCCAAGAGGATGGGTGGGCAAGGCAGTGGCTGTGCGCTGACCAGATGTTTGTGCTGTAGACCCAGGCTGTGGCTTTTGCTGCCGCCACTGGAGTGCCCCTACTGTGGGCCTGTCTTCCAAGGCTGGTTCTGTAATCCTTGCCACTCCAATTTTCTGAGCCTTTGGTATTTTTTTCCAATAAATTCTTTTTGGCTTCAGACAGCCAGGATTCATTTCTGTTGCTTGCAACTAGGAACACTGTAATATATCACTTTGGTAGTTTTTAAGGTAGCCTCTAGTGCAGCAGAAGAAATGGATATATACTGAGTCAGAAATTTTTGTGTGTGTGGGAGAGCTTTTTCATTTTATTTATGAAGCAAGCTTTAACATTTTTCCTTCCCCCCTACCCCCTCCCGAGACAGGATCTAGCTCTGTCTCGGAAGCTGGAGTACAGCAATGTGATCACGGCTCCCTGCAGCCTCATCCTCTTGGGTGCAAGCAGTTCTCCCACCTCAGCTTCCCAAGTAGCTGGGACTACAGGCATGTGCCACTTCATCTGGCTAATTTTTGGGGGGCGGTGAGGGTGGAGAGACTAGATCTCCCTATGTTGCCCAGGCTGGTCATGAACTCAAGCAATCTCCCTGCCTGGACCTCCTGCCTAGGCTGGGATTACAGGTGTGAGCCACTGAGCCTGGCCGCTTTTTGTTTTTTTATAAGACAGGGTCTTGCTCTGTTGCCCAGGCTGAAATGCAGTGGCTTGATCTCGGCTCACTGCCACCTCCACCTCCCAGGTTCAAGGGATTCTCATGTCTCAGCCCCCCGAGTAGCCAGTGTTACAGGTATGTGCCACCATACCTGGCTAATTTTTGTGTTTTCAGTAGCAATGGGGTTTCACCACATTTATCAGGCTGGTCTCAAACTCCTAGCTTCAAATGATCTGTCCGCCTCAGCTTTACAAAGTGCTGGGATTACAGGCGTGAGCCACCATACCCTGCCCTCTTCACGCTTTTTAAATTCTCCTTTAAAAATTATCCTTAATAATATTTGAGAATGTGTAAATTTTTAATGGTTTAAACCTTGGGGATATCAAGGACCAGATTTTTAATAATGAATTTTTAAAATCCAAGTTTATGAAAATGGTACGATGCTTTTTAAAATACACATTGTAGTCTCCAAGTTCTCTCTTGGCTAACAAGAATTTATTGAGTCTTCATCTTTTGCAAAGCACTATTCTAGGTGCAGTGATTTTTTTTTTTTTTTTAATAAGATGGGGTTTCACCATGATGGCCAGGCTGGTCTTGAACTCCTGACCTCAAGTGATCCACCCACCTTGGCCTCCCAAAGTGTTAGGGTTACAGGTGTGAGCTACCGCACCCGGCCAGTGATGGTTTTAAAACTGTGGACATGTCCACTGCTTTCCAGGAAGAATGCTTTTCTAAATTGATGAATTAATTAAATTACCGTTAGGCATTTCAGTACATCTGAACAAGTGGCTGCACTATGTGCCTTGGGTGGGATCAGATATAAAAAGAGGTGGGGCATAAAGTACATGGAGAAATGAGAAAAAAAATGTAGGAAAGGCTGTGCTTCGGGAGTGCTTCATTTTGGAGGCAAAATACAGAA
>CAUYLG010069107.1:0-42738 GCA_963573385.1 Cacajao melanocephalus | reverse complement strand
ATTGTTAAGCACAATTATTGGCATAAAAGAGGTTTTTAATACCCAGTTTTAGACTGCATTCTAGCCTGGGCAATAGAACAAGAATCCCGTTCTCTCTCCCTCTTTCTCTTCCTCTTTCTTTCTCTCTTACATTCTTTTTTTTTCTTTCTTTCAAAAAAAAATAAAAATTAAAATTAAAAAAAAAATACAAAAATCACTTGGGCATGGTGGCACGTGCCTGTAGTCCCAGCTACTCAGGAGGCTGAAGCAGGAGAATCTCTTGAACCTGGGAGGCGGAGGCGAGATTGCATGACTGCACTCCAGCCTAGTGACAGAACGAGACTCCATCTCAAAAGAAAAAAAAGTATATTATTGATAGATGATAGATTTGCTAAAGAGTACTGGCTTACATGATTGGGTAATTAGCTTAATTGGCTTAATTAGCTTGGGCTGCTGTCACAAAACTCCCAAGACTGAATGGCTTAAACAACAGACATTTATTTGTCACAGTTCTGGAGGCTGGAAACCCTTGATCAAGGTGCTGGCAGATTTGGGTTTTGGTGAAGGCCTTCATGTGGCTTGTAAATGGCTGCCTTATTGCTGTGTCCTCACATGGCCTTTCCTGTGTGTGTGATGGAGAGAGAGCGACAGAAAATCAAACTCATGTGTCTCTTCTTGTAAGTACAGGAAATCTACCAGACTAGGGCTCCACATTTATAACCTTTTTTAATCTTACTTTCTTAAAGGCCCTATCTCCAAATACAGTCACATATTCCTTCAGTATGTGAATTTGGAGATGGGAAAACACAAACATTCGGTCCGTAACAGGGAGTTGGTTAAGCAGTGTCTTTAAGGTCGTTTGTTCCACATCTGACGCTCAAATGAGAAGCTCACATGGTAAGCAATCAGAAAGGGAAGGTCATGGAGAGGCCGGAGTCCATGAACATTAGCTGGAACTCACTAGGACAAACTAGAACATTCTCTAGTATGAGGCTATGGGGGCCTGGGGTCATGGAGATACTCATACCTGGCCCAGGAGCTGAAGAAGCTGAAGGAGGGTCCAGGGGAAGGCAGAGCAATCGCACACCTAGCTACCGCATCACACCTATGTGTGAATCTGCAGCTCATCAACACGTGTGCAGATTACAAAGTGCTTGCTGCTTCCGTTGTGCCCTCTAAGCATCTCAAGAGTCTCCCTTGTGACTGCCTTAGCTAGGAATATGTAAGAAAGCCAGTTCTGGGCAATGTCGTGTGGTCTAGACAAGTTCACAGAGGACCAAACTTCTGAGACTCTTTACATCATCAGAAGAGGCCTTTCTGGACTTTCCTATCAAGAAGAGCAACTCTGGGCCGGGCGCGGTGGCTCACGCCTGTAATCCCAGCACGTTGGGAGGCGGAGGCGGAGGCGGGCGGATCACGCGGTCAAGAGATCGAGACCATCCTGGCTAACATGGTGAAACTCCGTCTCTACTAAAAATACAAAAATTAGCTGGGCGTGGCGGCACGTGCCTGTAGTCCCAGCTAGTCGGGAGGCTGAGGCAGGAGAATTGCTTGAACCCGGGAGGCGGAGGTTGCGGTGAGCCGAGATTGCGCCACTGCACTCCAGCCTGGCGCCTGGTGACAAAGTGAGACTCTGTCTCCAAAAAAAAAAAGAAGAGCAACTCTGACAGCCTTCATTTGATTGGTTGACCGAGGTTCATCACTAACATTGTAACCCTAAATTTCACTGTTTGGAAAACTTCCTAAGGTAATGGAGTCACCTAGAATGGTAATGTAAAAAGAACAGAGACGAAATAGGAAATAGCAAAATAGGAAGTCTTTAAGAGTTTCCCCCAGGCTGCCTCTGACCACTACTCACAAGCCCTTTCTCCTAATACCATTTTCTTCATTCTGAACGAATTCCCTTCCCCTTATCCATCAATCTTCTTTCTTCATTTTCTTATTCTGCCTGAGCTTCATGGTCTGTCACTCTGACATCTCTTTTCCCAACACCCACACGTTCCTGTCATTTTCCCTTTAGTGTTCTCTAGTTTTACGTGCACATAACTGAAAGAACCAGGTTCTTATTTGACTAGTATTGAAAATTACTGCCCATTACCACACAGTCCCCTACTCCTTAGTTAGGCAACCAGTTTTAATTCTGTCAGCTCATTCTTTCGGTATTTATCTCTGTGTCTTTATAGAATACACTTATTTATTCTTAATTTTTTCATCTTAGGCTTGTCTATGGAAAATGAGAATTTAACTCTCTTTCATTTTCATTCTCCCTCCTAATCTCCCGCCCCATGCAAGCGTTCCTTCTGGCTCTCCACTCTCTAATTTAGTTTTACAGTCATTTAGCTTAATTCAACATTTAGTGTTTACATAATTATGAGAAGGTAAGTGCTGCTCAGACTGAGTCTTTCCTGCAAAATATGCTTGAAATTCATCTTTAACTTTTCTCCCTAACTTTTTCTGTATTCATCACTAAAGCAATTCTGAATGTTTCAAAATTTCAATACATTTAGATACTTCAGGTCTATCGATTGCAACTCCTTAGGGAAAAAAAAAATCCTGTGATAATCTGGACTCTGGGCTGCATATCCTCCTCACCTGGGTCATAGCTATTGCCCTGGGATCACACCTAACCAGCCTCCTAGGAATCCCCTCATTTCTTTCCCATGTCCAGGCGCCTGAATACCAGGCCTCCCTACCTCTTGGCTTTCTCATTTCATGGCTGCAATATCTTCCCTTCTTTTCTAAAGACCTTAACGGTAGATAATGTTTGATTTCCTTTTTTCTCTCTTGTAGGTCTTGACCTCCTTCAGTTTCCTTGCATTCTTTCTCTGCCATGTTTATTTTAGTATTTTAGTCTCTGTAGCGTATGTTGGCACGTTTTCTTGGGTATCTGGTATCTCATGACTGTCTGCTCATATTTAAAAGTGGAGGCAATAGGCTGACTGATGTCTAAGCATTTTGCAGGAATGAGTTTCACCTTATAACAGTCTAGCTGGTTTGCTCCACTGGACAGCCCTGTTGCCAGCACCTTTACACCGTTCCTCCTGGCTGGTCTTCTAACTCCTCTCAAGAGGGCAAAGGCCAGGCTGCCAGCATCTGTGAGCCCAGGAATGAAGTCTGAGGGTTTCTGCCTGACTTAATCTCACTACTTCCAGTCTGGTCCTCTCTCTCTCAGCTCTTGTTTCGCTACAGTCCAAATACCTTCCTTTTACTCTCTTCAGAAAACAGACCTCCAGTCTTCTGCTGGAACAATCAAAGGCTACGTCAACCCCTTTACATCGGCTTTTCAGCTTTCGGAGTTTTGTCACTGATGTCTTCTGTGCTTGTGGGTTTGTGCTTTTTAAAAAATCTGTTTAAACTCTCTCCCGCTCCCCCCGCCCCCAATTGAGCAATCGTAAATGTGTATGCTCAAGATGTCCTCTTTACCTGGGATTCCCTGGCTTTCTGTCACATGCGCCACCAAAACACCAGCCCTGAATCTGTTCCCAGAATCCCTGCTGTCCTTTACTCCTAGAGAACATTGCATAATCACATGGAATCGTGCCCCTGTACGTAGTCGTAAGCCACAACGGAGACTCAAAATTGCCTGGGAATCCTTATTTACTTCCTTAAGAGCTCTGATTCCAATTCCATGCCCACCGCTGAGTTTCTCCCAGACCCTCCTGTCTGCCTCCAACTTCATTTTCAGCAGGGCGCGTCACCCCTGATTTCAGAGAGGAAGGAGTCACCAGCCAGGCGTGCCATCAGCCTTAGTGGCACTAGCACTTTCCAGGTTAACTGCCTCCATGCCCATCCTTGTCACAATGAGGCACTTTCTCTCCCGAGTGGGCTTCAACCTGCACCTCTGTTCCAGGTGTCAGCCTCTGGATCTGCCCCTCCTGAATACCACTTTCTTTGCCATCAATTGTGTGGATGGGATCCCTTCAATGTCTGGCCCTTGCCCACTTCTCCTGGAGCATCTCACCCCTCTCCTTGCCCAGCATGCTCCAACCATTGACCCCTATCCAGTTCCCTAAACACACGTCTCTTCTCTTCACCTGGGACCTTGGCACGTGGATCCTTTTCCCTGGACGATCCTCTTCTCCTCCACCCTCTAGATCACAACTGTCCTTCAGGGCCTAGCTAAAATGACCCTAGCTAAAATTAAGAAGCTTTCCTCACCACCCAAAAGCTCAATACGGGTCACTCACGTGAGGTCCCTCATTACCCTCCTTCCACTCCCTTTAACCACTTCTCACACTGTCGAAATGAGCTGCTTTCTCCCTGTCTCTCCTACTTGACGGTAAGCTCCCTGGAGTAGGGCCTGAATTCACTAATGAATCCCCAGCACCCACCACAGTGCCCAGGACGTGGTCACTGTTGACTTCCTGTTGAAATCCCTTTCTCATTCTCTGGGAAGAATCAAACCACCTGGGGAATGGCAAGCAAAGGAGAAAGGAATCCAGACAGCAGGCTGCTACGTTTATCCACGAGAATGACCCACCGTTTGTTCCACCATTCAACTTTCTCTCCACACAGTGATGGCAACAACTAGATCAGGCAAGGCAACATGGAGGTGAAGCTCTTGACTTATTGGGGTACCCCAAATTCCCAATCTCTATATACCCCCTGAGGTGAAATTAAATAGGCCACCTATTATCTCACCATTTATTATACTTTACTTAATCTCCAGGTGTTCTTCCTATGAGCATGAAGAGAGCGCTCCATCGCCAGGGAATAACTAGGAGTAACATCTGCCTATTTCAGCCTTTTCCAAAGCCTAGACTCGACTTGTCAGACATCCAGTGTTGACCCTTCCTCTGTGGTCCAGAAAGTGAAACCTTCCTTCAGTTCTGCTGGTGTCCTCTCCAGGATCCCATACATTTCCACATTATTTCTTTACGTTAGTACCTTAAACAATGTCAGTGCTATTAACTAACCTTAATTCTTTCTCTTTCTGCACTACAACATATTCCTGTTCTGATCACTAGTGTTTACTCAAGAATAAAGATTCAATAATCATTTACTGAGTACATGGACCTCAGACCATCAACAGCTCATCACTTGTAACCACCTCGGCCTCATCCATCTGGAAGGCAAAATCTGCTTCCTATTACACGTGACTACATAGGTACCAAAATTAGTCCAGACAAGTGGCAGGCTGTGAAATTATGAGGATGAATCAATCATCTGGTAACAACATATCACATTAAGTTATAGAATCACAATGCTTTATTTCAATCATCCTTGAGAATAACATCCACGCTCCCTATATCACCCTGGTCAAACAATTACTACTGCTTGCAAAAAAAAAAAAAAAAATTCTTACATTCAAAACGTACAAAAAAGCTACATTCTTATGTTGATGTATGCTTGTATATGCTATCGATCCCAGCTGAAAGTCAAGATATCTTCTCCTAAATATCTACTTTAAAATTAATTTTAGTCTAGTTTCTCTGATGTTGTTTGTTTTTTATTTGGTTGGTTTTAAACTGGAAATGTCTGGATTAGTGCAGGGGGACATTCTGTCAATTGGTGGTCGGGGAAGGCTCTGTCTTTTGAGGATGAGCGAAGCCAGCCATCATGGGGATAGAACATTTGGAAAAGCAAGAACTAGTGCAAAGCCCCTTGTCACGGTTGGCAAACAGAAAGATGGATGGTTTGGAAAACAGGATAAAATGAACAGAAATGAGTAAACCAGAATCTTCCTACTCAAAGTTAACCCTTTATTATCATTCCTTTCTGTATCATCCCAATCAAATGACAGCATGCCTTTCTTCTTAATACTGCCCAGCATTTTCCTTGTCGCCACAGATTGATAAGGTGTCCGTTACTTAACCACCCCTATTCTTGGACCCTCCCTTGGGTTGAAGTGTGGTCTCCCTGAAGCCTTCTTCTCTGCCATCCTCCAAAACGAGTCCCCAGTCCCCTCTCACTTCAAACCTTTCATTGAGGAACAAGGCGCAGTCAATGAGAACTTTGTGGAAAGAAACAAAGGTCCCAGCGTTTTCACTAAGTCCTCCGAGTTGGCCTGAGTTAGGTGGGTTCTGAGCCTGAAGCCTACACATTCCCTCTTTTATTCTGATGACAACCTCTTCCTCCAGTGAGTAGGCCTGGAAGTAAGTCAGAACTGAGACAAATGATCCAACTGGCACAACGTCTGAGAACCACTGGTCAGCCACCCCCTGCCCCAATGTCCCAAGGCCCTTCTGGAAGACCCCGGCTTCTCAAAAAACAGAGAAGGGGCTCAGCCCTAGAGAAGGGAATGATCACTGGGCTTAAGGGGATTTGCTTTCCAAGAATATTTTTCCTTCCTTCTTCCTGTGCTATATGCAAACCTTAGCCCTGGTGTGGTGGCTCGTATACCCCATACACACTGCTTCTCCAGCCTAAAGAGGACCAGCATCCAAGGGGATGCAGTCCCGCGCTCTGGATGTAACTGTGAAGGGACGCTGGAGAGTGACTGGGCAAAGCTCCCACCTCACACTGCCTTGGAGGAAGAAAGAAGCTGTTCCAACCTGGCAGCTGTTATTTACACTTCCGAATAATGTGTGAAGGCGGGAGTGTAGAAGCAGATGACTGCAGGGAATAGGAAAACGAGGCCTTTGACAACGACGTGTACTATTTATGTGAAACCCAATGCCTCTGCTAAAAATACATCCCCAGCACCAAATGCTTGTTCCTGATACAAGAACTACACGGACAATAGTTATTTCCCATCCATCTTTATCCCAGGCGGCTGGCCCAGGTGTGTACGTCTAACAGGTAGAATCTCCATTTCCCAGGGCCTGATTTCAGCGTAATGCTACAGAAGGAGCTTGCTATTCCAGTCCCAGCTCCTCGCTGATTACGCCAGATTCACTTTACTGGTAAAATGAAAGGCTAAGGGGATGAAATGAACTTATTCACGTCCACTTTGACATTTTATGAGTCGAAAAAATCACTCAGGTGGTCGATGGCCTAGATGGGAGTTTCCATCTCCAAGGCTTGTGCTTAGAATCGTTTATAGCAGCCACATAATATGTGTTGAATGAATGACTTTACATACCAAACCGTTCAATTTTAATTTTTATAATTATGGAAATTTATTCACACTGTCTGAGAGCAACTCACACCTTTGGACTTCGCAGGGGAAGTCCAAGCGACTCAGAATAAATATTAACTCTTACTTGCAAGTGGCTGAGAAAAGGAAACAAACACAGAATTCTTTATTTTTAAAACATTCATGCGGTTACAATGTAGGAAGGGTGTAGTAAGGGGATGTGGGGCGGGCCTTGGAAATCACCGCCGCTGGCAGGGGAGCTGCCCCACCCTTGGCTCTCCACTCCCAGCCCACGCTCTCTCCTGCCACGGGTGGGATGGGGAGCAGGGAAAGGGGCAAGAGCCTGCCAGCTGGAAGTTGCACACTCACACCTTAACAGAGCTACGTAAGGAAAGCAGCTTCTCTCCTGCCAGCTAACGTGGGAATCATCTCAGGGAAAGGCTGCAATTGGCCAGCTGTTCGCGGAGGGAGGCTATGATTGGCTCAGCTGTGTCACGTGCCTGACTTAGTGGGCGGGGCTCCATTCTATGGGAAGTGGAGTAGCACCATGTGTCTCTTGGGAGAGTTTGTGGTTTAACAGGAAGCCGTTGAACAGGGTGTTGCGTTCATTCGGCCTCAATTATAAATATGCAGCGGGAATTTGTTGCAAAGTGCACATTGAAATAACTTAACGGTTTGAAGATGCTTGTAAACGCAGATTCTGTTCAGAATGATCCTGCACACTTCAACATAGGATAAGAAGAAACTAATGCCTTAGAATTTTTAGGGAAGCAAAAGGATTCCCCTTTAAGGGAATAGTTTTACATGTTGTGAGAAGTTTACTAGGTCACACTGTATTTTCTATGAAATAAAATAAATATATGTCTTCTGATCTCATTACGGGAAGAAAAAAAAAAGGGGGGCCATGGTTGTCAGAGCTCCTGTAGATAAAGTGAACTGTCAGGGGTAAAATAAGCAATTACTGAGATTTGAGGGTGAGGCTTCAAAAGAACCACATGCTAATTAAAACAATTCTGTATCATTTTACACCTACTAAATTAGTGGGAGGTTTTTAAATGATTAATTTTGGCAAGGTTTCAGTAAAGCAAGTACATTTGTGTATTGCTAGAGGGACTATGAATTGGGAAGCAATTTGGCAACATGCCTTAAAAGTGCTTGGCTTTGTTTTTAATCCAGCAATCTCTCTTCAAGGAACTTCTCCTTAGGAATTAAACTGAGTGTAGAAATCAAGGTGTTCGCTGAGCTCTAATTTCTCCTAAAGAATTGTGAGCGTCAAGGTCACATTTTATCTTTGTGCCCCTAACACAGCCGCCATCAGGCATGGCATAGTCAGTGCTCTACAGTTTGTGAAAGTAATAAATGAAGATATACGTTCACAGGAGGATAATTTTAAAATTAATTACATAAGATCATCTCAACGGGAGATGATGGTGTCACTGAAATTAAAATTAAAAACTAAGAAGGCAATATTGCAGTGTAGGAGAAGGCCTGTCTGAAAAAATAAATAAAACTAGAAGGGTATATAACATTGTTCCTAGGTTTTGATTATAAGTATGAAAAATTTGCTAATGTATCCGGAAATGGAGTGGAAAGGAAACAGAAGAGAGAAAACAAGGATTAAATGAGGTGAATTCTTTATTGTACAGTTCCTTAATATTCATGCAAAAACAGGTTTTAAATTAGCCTTCGTGGGCCTACCAGAAGGAATTTCTCTGCTCATTTTGGGTCTCGGGAGACCTTAGAAATGGAATCTTCCACAGCAATCACATCTACACCATTGTAAATGTGTGTCTACATAAGAGTGTAAATACATACAGACGTGTGGAAGTGATCAATAAAATATCAATCAAAGTTAAACATTGTCCTGTACACAGCTAGTATAGCACATATAGGACTGGCTACAGAATTTGCAGAGCCTCAGGCAAAATGAAAATTTGGGACCCCTGGCCAAAAAGTTGTTATGAATTTCAAGATGGCAGTAGATGATCATGGAACCAAATGTGAGACCCTTTGGGGTACAGAAACCTGTGTTGCTTCACAGGCCAATGCCCATGAAGCTGGCCTGGTTATATTGACACAGGATGTGAGCAAATTAATAAACTTCAGTTCTAATATCAATTCTCTCTCTTACTAGTGGTGCAACCTTGAAAAAATAAATCATTTGCCCTTTCTGTGCCATCTGGTCAGACTTTGATTCCCACTGTCAGTGTTTTCCTCCCCCCGACTCAGTTTCCAATTCTATAAACCAGGAGCAATGCCTCCTGTTTCACTGGGCTGTTGTGAGCTATTGAAAGCTCTTGCTTTTTCCAACACAACTCCCACCTCAAGGGAATATTCCTTAAAATTACACATATTCAACTTCAGCCTGATGCACCCCTCACCAACAACTTCCCATTAAAATACTCATAAAAAAGACAAAGAGGAGAATACTCACAACAGCAGGGACATTAGGGATAATAACCAACCATATGCCAGAATCCAGGGGAGCGATCATAACTGCACCATCAACAGGGACATAGTAAGCAAGGCAGTCTGGCTGCAGCTGGCTCCTTCCAGCAAGACCTGGGGCCGGGTCCACCTGGAGCTTGCAGCTACTTTAGGCATTTGATTTCTTCAGAAATAGGCTTAATTTCAGCCATGGCTTCCATCTCCTGAAGAGCTGTGACTGCCCCGTCTTCTACTCTGTTTTGTGGCCACTCCTCTTCCATCCTACACTCCAGGGAATTACTGAGACTGACTCTTTGGAAATTCTGTAGCTCAGTTTATCTTTCCAGCCTCCCTGCTATGTCTCTCATCTTTAATCACTTCCTTATTTTCCCCACTGGGCTGTCCCCGCTACAGTCTCATCCTCTCTCTGCTCTGGGCTGCCTCTTCCTCATCTGGTTTCCCATTGCTTTCCTTTTACCCTTTAGAATTCTATGCCCTTTTTAACTGATTCCAGGGTGAGCCCCCTTCTCCTATCTGAGAAACCTGACTCTTTCCAAGGGGAACCTCGAGCGGATGGTACCTCTCCCACTTCCTTGTTCCCCGTCCTACAGGGCAGGGCAGAAATGGAGGCTCAGGCTGTACTAAACAGAATCCACTCCTCCCTGTGATAAGGTCCTGGAGTGAGGTAACGTAAGAGAGAGTCCACCAACCAGGAAAATCTTCAGACATTTTATTGCCACACAGCATCCTTCAAGCCATGGAGGTGACATCCCATGTCAGACCTCACCTCCTGGTTCCATTAAATTGATCCCATTTCTTGCCCATGCAATGCAATGGCCATCCACATCCAGATTGCAGAGATAGAAAATCTTTATTATGAGAGTTTGCAACGTCTGTTTCTAGCACCCTGAAGTCTTCAATTCCTTAGTGAGCTCTTGGCATTTTACGATCAAGATTCACTTATCGATTCACTGAAGAATCTGGCCTATTTCAAATGGTCTGGTTGCCCAAGTAAAGCCTTCAAATTCCAAATTTTCTATTTAGAGAAGTAAATATAGTTCTTGCTTACTCTCCCCACCTGTTGTTCTCTTGGGGACAAGTTCATCTGACAGCACTATCTAGGCTGTTTCAAGGCCATCGATGCAGTGAGGCTGTGTGTCCAGCCAAAGCATCTGGTCTTGCAAGCACCCATATATTGAACAGGAGTGGAAGCAAAGTTTGAGAACACCTTGACGGCAACTATAAAATTAACAGGACCCAGAAATAAGATTATTTACCTGAACATAACTCTATTGTTTCAGAAATTTCTTACCCAAGAAGATAAAGTTGCAAACGCTTCTACTGTGTCTACAAAATTGCTAACAAATTCGTTTATTTAAACAATAGATGACTCCTCGACTACACCTATTCTCAAGACGACACGTAAATAAGACAGTATGTCACGACAATAGGTAGATTCAAGTGCTGGACAAATCTGCTGTCTTTCCCCGCAACACTCGAGTCATTAGGACTAGCTTGACCTCATAATCTCCCCCTTATCTGCAATGCCATTCATTCATTCAATGAATATTTATTGAATGCTTTCTCTGGGTTGGATGTCACTTTAGACCCTCTTCTTGTGAACTACCTGTCTCCTATTGAAATGTCCACCTTTATGGAAAACATTGGCAACATTTGACATCCTGATGGGTTTTTTGGTCTCAGGGCTCATCATCCTGTCTCCAACTCCAGTGACTTTCACCTTCACTTTACCTACCCACTACAATGGATAGGCCCTTGATTCTGCCATCCTGGAGGCACTCCAGCTCTGAGATATTCATGTGTCAAGGTATTTTCATGTGTGAGTTTCCTCAGAGAAAGCACTGAGTATATTCTTTCTCTCTTCAGGCCTCATGATAGCCCTTCTCCCACCTGAGAGCTACACTTAAAGTACTTTGATTGCTGAGAACACACGTGCCATTGGAGCAAAGACTCACACTCTAAATTACTGCCCTAGGTTGGCTTCTTTAGGAGCATACACCGAGACAAAGATTTATGCACAAGGAGTTTATTAAGAAAGTGCTCCCAGGTAGAGTAACTAACAATTTCAGTATACCTGGGACAGAGGATACAGCAAGGTAGTTACCGTGGTTTAGAACTTTCAGTTTTTAAACTGGGACAGTCATAGTCAAACTGGGATGAGCTGGTTGCCCTACTCCCAGAAGAAACTGACAAGGGGATAGAGAAAGCAGAACAAGGAAGGTGCTTCTTAGCCAAACAAAATTGCAATTGTGCCAGAAGGGTAACCTCAACCTGATCCCAAAGGTAATTCTGGAGAGTAAGTTGTGGCTCAGAGTTTGTTCCTAACTAAAGTAAGAGAGCTGAGCTTCCAAATTTCTGTCCCCGTTACACATCAACTAGAGTCTTAGGGTTGAGGATGCTGAAAAGCAGGGAGCAATTCCACAGCCTGAGAACAATCCTCTGAACAAGTGTTGGAGGGAGTTTGCAAATGGGTAGATTGTGCACCGAGGTCGTCCGCTACAATACTAACTTCCAAGGTCATGGAATCGAATGAGTCACACAGAGAAATGAGGGCACAGAACTGTTTTGCTCCCTTTCTCACCCCACATCCAATCAACTTGGGGTGGGAGAAAGGAGAGGTGAAGATTGGCATAGGGAGGGCCAGGGGAAATATGCTACTTTTCCAAGTGCTTCCTAGAGGAAGGGTGGGGGGCAACCGGGGAGGAGTTCCCTCAAAGTCCGTGGGTCATTATGAAGGCAGCATACTTGTATCTCTCTTCTCATTACTTCTGAAGACAGAGGATTGCAGGAGTGTCCCACACAGTCAGGCATTAAGAAGCAGAGCACAGCGTGCTAAGTAGAAAGGGTGACCCAGCACCGCCCCCTCTCATTTCCCCATGATGTTGAAGACATTGGAAAATGATGCCAAAGTTCCCCAGGCCCTGAGTGAGGAGCCATGGAGGTAGAAAATCAAAAAGAATGCGTGTGTTGGCCTGGTGCCTCTTGGCTCATAACGGGAACTCCCCAGGAACGGGCTGCAGGGCTACTTTGAGAGGTTGTGACCTCCTTTGGGGCCAAATTCTCACTAACATTCATAAGGATAACTGTACCTCGTCACCCCGACTGTACATACTTGCTTCGGAACTTGCTGAAAATGAAGATGACTTCAGTCTTTTGCACGCATTTATTTTCTCTCCAGGGGAAATGGATGGAATAAATGAGCTGAGACTATGATAGGAGCTACCCCAAGGTCTCCATGTGCCTTCTCAAAAGGTAAATTATAGATATTGCAAGAAGAGATGAGTATATAAAATATTTGCCAAAATGATATGAGAAGTTGCTCTTTGTCTTCAAATTATGCTTTCTTGCTCTTAATGTTTTTGTTAATGATAGCGATTAATCTATCTTTCACGGTTTGAGTGACATAATAAAGTTGGAATTGTACATAATCCTTAAACCTGCCTCTAATGACATAAATGAATTGAGATTGAATACCAGCAGAGCTACTGTTTCTGCCCCACGGGAACAGTACAAGGGGCCAGAACGCAGCCCTGAGCTGCAGCTATAAGCAGTCCTTCAGCTGTGGGACAATGCAGAATCTGGCTGTAAACTGGGGGTCTACACAATTGTTTCTGTCCCTCCGTACATGACACTGACACTAAGCCCTGAGGTCCAGGACTGCTCAGATGCATGGAAAGATCCCACCTTTAATAGAGGGCTGAAAATGGGGCCAGTGGCTGCTTTGCCATTGTCTTGAGTGGGGCATAAATGGACAGAAACAGCACTTGAAGACTCTGTCTTTGGTGTCTTAAAATTGCCCTCCCTTCAGAGCAAAAGAATGAAGATACAGTCTCACTGTTTGGGAGGCGCTGAAGGAGACACATGCGGCTGGCAAGGCCAAGAGCAGATGCTGCTGTATCTCCCACAGTCCACACCAACCAGGAGCCAGGCCGGAGCTAGCTGAGAGTCACAAAGGGCGAGGTTACCATAGCGACGAAGGTCACAGATGTCAGCCCAAACTGATCCAGAAGGCAGGCACCACAGCCTCCACCACTGCAACCAGCTCTGACCAAACCAGCCTCTCAGGGTGCTGGGATGTACCACAGGGAAGGAGAGGAGAGCCCTAAATGGAATTCTGAACTAGACTTTCGTGAGTTCATCATCCTGAACCCACGGATAAATCTCAAGAGTGGGCTGAATATTCTGAGAATGTCTGCCTGAGGATGTCTGCCAGAGGGTGGCTAGAGGGTTGGAGACAGAAATTCAGGAGTGTTTTAGAAATAAACACATGTCTACTTATTTTTATCCACTTCTAGGCCTGTTGAAATCTTTCGCCTCTTACATAAGGTTCCCTTCCTCCCACTAAACCTCGTCTTTTGTCTAACCAGGACCTCTGGCGTTTGACCCTTGACTGTCTCAGCTTTCAGCCTCTTCTTGTCATGTCCCACCCTGACCTCCAGACCCTACGGTACGCCATGAGATCTGTTGCCCTGACAATGCGTTCATCCTCTTTCCTCCGTCATACCTGCCGAGGAAAACACAGACTTGTATCCACCCAGCTTCCTGCCTCCTCCAATCCTATACGTTGGCTTCTGAGCAATGCTAGAGAAAATTGCATAAACATGCAGATTAGTACCATTACAGATGTGTGGCCTCTAAGCTCAACAAGGCCTTTCTGCATTGCCCAGAGATACTTTCTAATTTCCAAAGTCAGCTTTGATTTCCATTTTTTCTCAATAAACTCTCCTGACACCTCCTGGTCACCCCTCCATGCTAATTTTCTGCCGATTCTCTTTCGCCTGACATGCATGCACATGTTTATAGACACAATCCCTGGGAAAGGAGAAGTCTTCAGACTAAACCCCTTGGCATGCAGTATTTTGGAAAGCTGTTTTGTTTTTGGAGTTTGAGTTTTTGATAGTGTCTCTTTAGTACTTATGTAAGTTTCCGGAAGGGAAGCCTAATGCTTGTTCCACTAGATAATCTCTGCCAGGCATTTAGATCCTGAATTGAGAGACTCAATACCAGAATGCCATTGCCTGAGCCATTTTAGAGCTCATCAGGGTGAAGACTCATGACTGCCCCTTCAGCCAAGAGCCCCGAGTCTTCCAGGTCCCTGCCCGTCTCAAGGCATGGCTGCTGAGTTCTTCCTTGGACTCTCCGTCATAATCTAGTTGCTTATATTAGTAAATGTCATGTTTAAGTTACCCATGGCCCATTTTTGTTATTGTTGACCAAACGAAACTTAACGAATTAAGAAGTTTCTGCCAGGAGTGGAGATTTTCATCTACCAGAATGTCAGAGAAAATGACTTGCGGTGAGGAGAGAGGTAAGGATTTGCTCATCCTTCTTTCCTTGTCTGAAGAGATGGCAATCCTTATAATTAGTAAAACTGTTGCTTCTCTTGGGACTTGACTCATTGGTAATATTCCATGACTTTGGCATGTCTCAGTTACTTCTTGTAGCCCTTATGGTACACAAGGAGAGAGACAAGCTCCATTCCGAGATAGCTATCATAAAAATTGAGGGAGATTAGCACAGGGTGCATGTAATTCTGTTGAGCAAGGAGTTTTATGGATGTCAACAGAAATCTGAGACTGCTGAGGAATAATTGTATTCCTTGCCAAGCTGCAAGAGTCAAATTTGCCACTGAATCCTCTTCATAAAGCTGAAGTGAAATTTAAAGCTAATTGTCATGTCCTGATCAGAAAACTGAAGGTTTATGGCGATCACAAGTCAAGTCTGAGAACTCTGGGGATCTCCCTTTGACATCTTTATCCTTCCAAAGCACCTTTAAAAGAAAGACAGTAGAGGAACGGCTAATCTCCAAAGACTGTGAACTCAGAAAAGAGAGGCTGTGTGACATCACGTTGGAATCCATTGCCAGATGTGACCTTAGGTTTTCTCCCATTGGGGAAAAGGATCTTGGTGAATAGAATTGAGCAGAGGCCTCTTTGGGTGTGTGGGAGGAAAGGATCTGTGTGCGTTTGTGCACACATGAACATGCATGTGTGTGCATGTATGCTGGTTGGTCAAGGGGTGGAATGGAGTGAACATCTATCACTTGACTCACCCACCTTCTATTATCTTTCTGGAAGCAGGCTTCCAATTGAGGGTGGCGTGATTTTATTCTCCTCCATCTTTTAATTTTTTAACTTTTCAGTTTTTTTTAGAGACAGAGTCTCACTGTCACCCAGGCTAGAGTACAGGGCCATGATCACAGCTCACTTCAACCTTGAACTCCTGGGCTCAAGTGATCCTCCTGCCTCAGTCTCTAGAGCAGCTAGGACTGCAGGTTCACATCGCCACATCCAGCTAGTTTTAAAAAAATGTTTTGTAGAAACAGTTCTCACTGTGCTGCCCAGGCTGGTCTCAAATTCCTGGTTTCAAGCCATCTTCCCACCTCGCTTCCCAAATCACTGCTACTACAGGAGTGACCCACCGCACCTAGCCCCCCATCTTTGTTTCCACAAAAGGAGTCATGTATATACAACAGGCCCCATAATGGCGCAAGATGGCTACATATCTCAGTCTGTATCTGATTTACACTGAGTCAAAGTCCCTTCTGATGAATTTCAAATTTGAATTAAGACATTTCAATATCAGCCTGGTAGCTCTCTGTGTCTGGGTGATACATTCTGGAGCTATCACCAGTGGTCAGCTCCTTTCATGTGAACTGGAAGACAAAACTGGATTACAGTGAGAGAGAAGCATGAAGCAGCTCTGCTGAGAAGGAGGTGAAAGAAAGAGGAGCCGGGATCTTCCTGCCGCTTTAGTCTGTCCATCAAGGCTAACCGCATCTTCACCTGGGATGTATGATGTCCTCTATTTGCATGATTCCCCTCAATTCTTAGTGTAACAGGGTCACCCTTTGGCTTAAGCTGGCCCAATATTTCTATTTCTAGCAACCAAGAGAATATTAAATAATATTATTACATATAAAATTTATATTTTTAAACTATATCCTGAGTATGTCATCCCTTCCCCAAGATTCCTCTGCATTTCGAACAAACCTTTATCACAGCACCGATTACAGTGGATAGTAACTATTTTGCACGTATGCCACCCACTAGACTATGAATTCATTAAGAGCCGGGATGGTGTCTTATTCATCTCCTGATCCCCAGATCTCATTGCAGAGCGAGCTGCCTAACCAAGCACATAAAAGCGAAGCGGGAGGCAGCACCCATTGCGGGAACAATCCCTCCTTTGGCATCTGCTTCAGAAGGAAGCTCCCAATCCCCCTGCTCTATTCACACCAGGGAGTCACGATGTTTCCTTGTCACCTCTGCACAAGGAGGCCCGGAGACTGGGATGTGGTGAGACGGGGGGTGTTAAGGCCGTTTGACTGAGTAGCAGCCACGAATTAACCGACTGACCTGCCCGATCATCTCAAAGAGGGATGTCCCGCCTTCTAGGAGCCGGAACTGAGTTTGGAACCCTGAGCAGAAGCTGGGCCATGGAGTGGCAGGCCAGCAGAAACTGCAGCGTCCACTCGGGCAGGCCAAGCACTGCCGTGGAGCACCGTGGCTCCGCCTGATGACGGCAGACAACCGTGGCTTCCCCTCACGTGGCTGTGGGCGTGGCTCCGCCTGATGACGGCAGACAACCATGGCTTCCCATCACATGGATGTGGCGTAGGAGCAGCAGGGATCATGACGCGAGGCAGTTTGTCCTCAAGAGCCAGGAGCAGCCCAGCCCTACCTTGGATGAATCCCAGAGCAAGAACACGAATGGAGGCCACACTCTCTATGCCTAAATGTTTAAAAGTTATAAACTCAGCTGACAAAGTGCTAAGTGGAGCATGTTCTGGACTCCACCTTGACAAGTACACCTTCCAATATACCTGGAGGCCAGGCTCAGATTCGGAGCTGCTGGATTTCTTGGAGTTCTGCCAGGAAACACGGTTATGACAGAGAGCGGGTCCTGCATCACTCTTTCCTTCTCACTCCTGGCTCCGCTCCACACTGCCGGGGACTTGATGCATGCTTGTGGCTATACAGCCCACGTGGCCACATTCTAACCATACCCCTGACAAAGAGCTGCCCCTTAGCCACCACTGGGCCTAGAAATTCACAGGCACCTTCAGAAAATGGATGTGGAAAGACATTCTGGTAGGACTGGGAGAGAGGTCTGAAGCTGTTTGTCCAGACAACGCCAGGATTCTGAGTCTCAGAACGTTTTCAGGTTGAACAATTTGAGTACATGAGCCTCAGGTGGGTGCACTCCCTCCACCCTGAAGGTTTCTGCCTCACTGAGGGTGCCTCAGAGGGGCAGCCAGGTAGGGCCAGATTGGGGCCCTGTTAAGCATGGATCCCAGGTGAGGGGACCCTCTTTCTCAGATCTGAGGGTGGCCCTGGTCAAGAAGAAAGGTGGCTGTCACGTGAAGGGGTTCTGTGGCGCAGAAGGCCAGCCACTGATGGTAGCCACTAAATGGTAGCCATGAATTAACCTACTGACCTGCCTGATCATCTCAAAGAGAGATGCAAATGGCCTGCCTTCTAGAAGTCCTAACTAAGTTTAGAAGCTGAGCTAAAGCCAGGCCACGGAGTGGGCCGGCCAGCACAATCTCCAGTGTCCGCACGCTGGAAGGCCAAGAGCCTTTGTGGGACACAGAATATAATCCACGGAAGTCAATGCAGTCTGTCTGTCAGCAACCTTAAAAGTTGTGCAAAATAACTTCATTGACCTTGTGTTCCCTCAAATACCTCCTTCTGGGTCTGGGTCAAGGCAGGAAGGCAAGGCAAGGTTCTCCCCAGAGGGAGGGTGAGAGGACCTCTGAGCAAGACTTCTGGGGCACACAGGTGCCCTGATCAAGTCTATCTGTGGGGCAAAAGGTGAATCATAGACTCAGGGGCCTTCTGATAACTGCACTCACAGGGAGGCCTCCAGCCCTGGGCTTGGTTAGCCACTTAGGAAGTTGGAAGATGGTGCAGTGGGGAAGGCAGCAGGCATTGCCAGAGCCCAGAGGTCACAGCCTGGTCACTCGATTCTGGATCTAGGGAGTTTGGCTTCAAGTGCCCACTCTCTCCTCCCTCCCCCTAGTGAGATTGCGAATGTCCTTCTGACCTCAGGCTGGCTTGGATGTTCCTGACCCTGCAGGTGGGGACTTCCTGAGCTACAGATAGGAGGGACTGGGTAGGAGGCTGGGGAACAAGGTGCGGCAAGTGGGAAATTTCTAGGGAAATCACAAGCTCCAAGAGGTCTCGAGTGGTGCTAACCAGCATCCTAGCCACCAAACTCCCGTGGCTAACTGGGCACTTCAGATATGGCCAGGCTGAAAGGAGATCTGCTGTGAGTGCAACACATGCACCAGAGTCTGAAGAATGAGTAGGAAAAATAGAAGGTAACTATCCCATTAATAACGTTTACGTCAATTACGTGTTGAAACAATCATATGCTTCTATATATTGCTTGACATAAAGCACATTGCCAAAATTAACTTTACCTGTTTCTTTTCACTTTTTAAAATACGGCTGGCAGAAAAATTAAAATTCCACATGTGACTGATACTGTATTTCTATTAGATGGTACCTGTAGACTTTCTCTGATGGAGGATCGAGAACATAGAAGATGAAGGAAGGAGATGAAGAAAGAAGGTGAAAGAGGAGAAAGGAATTTTTTGCATGAGGAACTTTGGCACAAAACTCACATTCATTTCGTGTTTACTGTGCTCCAGAAACTGATCAAATAACTTATCTATGTAATATTTTATTTTATCTTCACAGCAGCTCTAGCAGGTTTCTATTACTATTATTTCCATATTACTGATGTGGAAACTTAAGAAGTGTAAGTAACTGGCCAAAGGTCTTGTAAATACGGAACTTCAGGGCTGGAAACTGTATGGAACCAATGAGACCATCCTAAAAGTTCCTTTATCCTTTACCTACATGCAGCCCAGGCTAGAAGCTATATATTTGTTCTCACTGACTTTTCAGACAATCTCTGGACAAATGCTGCATCGTTAGAGATTTGTCATTATGGTAAATATTGACATGTGTATTTTTTTTTTTAGTAGAGAGCGTATTGTTTGTTCCTTGAGCAAAAATAAGAGGACTCACAGCAGGTTCCATGGTTCTAGATGTCAGACCTCAACCCTAGTCTTGCAGGGACCATTCCCATCTTCCACTCCTCTGTGGTACAGATGTATGATGTCAGATCCTCTGAAATCTTAGCTCAAGAAAATTGGATGAGACCTAATCAGCTGAACAAACAAGGCTGCAAACGGATCCTGACATGGGAAGTCATCAAGAATCTGCAACAAAATTTCCAAGCTGTCAAAACAGTTCACTATGCATTCACTTAGAGCATGGGGGATTAAAAATTCCAGTTCTCCACCAGACACCAAATGATGACTAGAGAAAATGAATGGGCCATTATAAACCTAATCTTCTGATGCTAATTGTCACTGGAGCAGCACAGGACACAAACACCGTTCTCTCCTGCAGCAGTCTTGAGAGCGCAATTGGATTTTGATCTGGCTCTTTGTCATCAGTGGGGTCACTTCAGGACAGGACCCCTCTGTTTGGAAGATGAGTCACTTATCTCTTCTTAATACCGCAAGAACCCAGCCGTGGGACATGGCCATGTCTTTCTGGCCTCCCTTGTCACTGCACAGCAATGCTGGGTCCCTTCAAGTCAGGCAGTGGCACCAGGGGTACTGGGGTTTCTCAGTCAGACCCAGCTGAAGGACTGAGAGGAAGACACACATCTCAGGACTCTGTTAGTTTCCTGGGGCTACCATAACAAAGTGCCCCAATCTGGGTGGTCTAAACCACAGATATTTATTGCCTCACCATTTGGGAGGCTAGAAATCTGAAACCAAGGCATTGACAGGTTGACTGTTTCTGAGACTGACAGCAAGGGTCTGTTCCAGCCCTTGCTCCTAAAGTCTAGTAGCTTGCTGGCAATCTTTAGCCTTCCTTGGCTTATGGCTACATCAGGGTGACCTCAGCCTCTGGGTATCTCCCTATCTGTATCTATCCCTGTGTCTAAATTTCTCTTTTTTTATTAAAGGACACAGCCATATTGGGTTAGGGCCCACCCTAATGACCTCATCTTAACTTGATCATCTGCAAAGATACTATTTCCAAATAAGGTGACCTTCACAGGGAGTGGAGTTTAGGGTTTCATTGTCTTTTGGGAGGGGGACACAATTCAGTCTGTAACACCTGGTATGGCTGGTATTCTCTCGAAGAACAATTATGTCTCTCAACAAGGGTCTGCCAACAGGTAAGAATCATTCATTGGCCTCATGGTTCCTTGCCACAGACCTGGCTTTCTCCTGGAC
This sequence comes from Cacajao melanocephalus, assembly GCA_963573385.1. Lineage (NCBI taxonomy): Eukaryota > Metazoa > Chordata > Mammalia > Primates > Pitheciidae > Cacajao > Cacajao melanocephalus. The sequence continues at coordinate 22,024 of CAUYLG010069107.1, read as the reverse complement.
CCCAGGGACTTCCTGTGGGGCAGTAGATACAGGGCTTGGGAAGGCAGTGTTCTTTTCTCTCCTGAGACCCTTGCCCTGGATCCTGTGGGGGAAGTTCTAAGGCCAAGGCTTTGTTGCTCTATCTTACTCTCTCAGGACTCAGGCACCAGGGTAAGGCAGAGCGTGTGCTGATCTCTGTCCATCGTCTTCATCTGTACCTGTAACAGGTGGTGCCTCACCCACACCTGCATTCAAGTCTAGACTTTGTCATTTACCAGCCATGCGACCTTGGACATGCTCTTTGACCTCTTCTAGCCTCACTTTTCTCATCTGTAAATGGGGGCTAGGATGCTCACTTCTTTTCACATGTTGTAGTGAGAATGTAAGAGGTGAGCCCTTGCCTGGTACAGGGTTGGTATATAATAAGCGGTGGCTTTTGTTACTGAGGCCTCGCTTAGTCAGAACCTGACTTGGAGAAACCAGCTCCCTCCCTCTGAGAAGCCACACAGCAGGTGGCATTCTGAGACCAGCAGGCAATTTGCCCAACCTCCCAGGATCCCTTATGGGGGGAAGCCGGCTGCCCTGTTGCGAAGACACTCAAGCAGTCCTATAGAGAGGTTCACACGGTGAAGAAAAGAGGCCTCTAGCAATCACCAACAAATTGCAGTCACTTGCCAGGTATATGAGTGAGCTACTTTGGAAGTAGATCCTTTGGCTGAGTTAAGACTTCACTTGAATGCAGCCTCAGAAGACATCTTGACTGCCGCCTTATGAGAGACTTTGAGCCAGAACCACTCAGCGAATCCACGTCTAGAATCTGTTCCCACACACAGAAGCTGTGCAAGGTTATTGTTTTAAGTCACTGAGTTTTAGGGTAATTTTTATGCTGCAAGAGATTACTAATATACTCTCCACTTCCAAAGAAAAGTTAAGAAAAAACAAGGCACAAGATCAGACTCAGGAATGAAAAAGTGAGCCATCACGAAAGATCCCACACACATTAACAAAATTATAAAAGGGTAAAGAATTTATGGTAATTTGCCCATTTAAAACTTAGAAATAAACACATTTCTAGAAAAACACAATTCATCAAACCTGACCCAAAGGAAATAAAAGACTTGCAGAAAGAAATTCTAAGCCCAGGTGTAAGGAATTCCAAATTATTTTATAAGGCCAGGGAACATGTGATAAGAAATCAAGGAGGACATTGCAAGGAAGACCAAATATCAGCCAATATCTTCATCAATATAAATGCAAAAATCTTAAGTAAAATATGGTCATCCAAATCCAGTCATGTATAAAAATAATACTTTTTATTTCAGCAATGCATGGTTAATTTGACATTCAAAAACCAATTATTATAATTGACCAATTTAATAGATTAAGGAATAAAGGTAATATGATCATTTCAATAGCTACAGAAAAGGCATTTGAGGAAATTTATTAATTTGTGATTAAAAATATCTAGAAAACTAAGAATAGAAGATAACTTCCTTAATCTGATTTTTAAAAATCTACAGAAAGCCCGGGAGGCTTAATGGACCTCTCCCCTGAGACTTCGAGCACGGTTAGAGTTGCCTGGAGCCATCATTATTATTCCACACTGCTCTAGAGCTTCCAAATCACTTCTTTTTTAATTTATTTTTTATTTTTTATTGCATTTTAGGTTTTGGGGTACATGTGAAGAACATGCTAGATTGTTGCACAGGTACACACGTGGCAGTGTGATTTGCTGCCTTCCTCCCCTTCACCTATATCTGGCATTTCTCCCCATGCTCTCTCTCCCCAACTCCCCCCCCAAATCACTTCTAAATAGTCACTAAAGCAAGAAGACAACGAATTAGAATGGAAGGAAAAAAACTTGTCTTTAGTCACAGATGATGTGATCACATAAGAAAATCCAAAAGAACACCAGACATCTTACTAGACTCAATCAGTGCACTCAGCACAGAAGCTCCCCGCTGTCTGCACTCCGGACCTAGATTCCCAGAGCTGCTTCTCGCTGGAACCCTGATAGTCACCAGGGTGAGGAGAAAGAGTTGATGCCCTATGACTCGCTCTGCAAGCTTCTGCCCAGGTGTGATGCACGTCACCTGCAGCCGCGTGTCATGAGCCAAAGCGTGCCACACAGGCACTCCTGCGTTCAACAGAATGGGGATATTCCAACCTTCTGTAGGAAGAGGCACCTCCCGACAGAGAGGGAAACAGATTATTTGACAAGCAATAATCTAACCTATTCCAAGAGTAAGGAGACAGACATCTGGTGGACTAAGAAAGAGCAGAACACCGTGGCAACAGACAGGAAACTAGGATTGTGGGAGAAAAGCGGCCAATGGAAATTCCCTGGTGTGGAGGCACTGAAAGAAAAGGCATCCTCGTGTGTTTTTCTGCAAACGCTCTGGTGACTTATCCTCAGTTTTAACTTGTTTACTTTGCTGTAACATGAACCCCTTCTGTTTCCCAAACATCAGATGAAGTCCACCCTACACAAAAATGGCCTTATGTGAGTTTTTTTTTTTTTTTTTTTTTGAAATAAGAGGCAGGAGATGGATTTCCTATCTGGATCTGGATCTGTGCAGAGCAGGGAAGAGACCAGCCATGGGAGGTAAGAAACTCGTGAGAACAAAAGTTCAGCTAAAGTGAAAAATGACAGCCAGAAGGGATGAGAATGTGTGTCCCTGGGAATGTTCAGAAATCTGAAGAAGATCATTGGAGTTCCCACAAATACAGGATAAGAGAGTGGAGCTAATTTTCTCTAAATCTTGGCATTCTCAGCTAAGATCTAGGTTACATCTACAACAAGCATGCATTTTTTTACATTAGAAACTAATTAGCGAATATTATGTTCTTTAAAAAATTCCAGCCATTTCTGCCAGTAGTGAGGTAGCTAAACTGAGGTCAATAAGTAGAGGTGGAATATTCTGCTGGTTTCTTCTGGGTTTGGCATGAAGTTACACAAGCGAATCACTAAAAATTTTTTGTGTAGCATGCCAAAATCAGGCAACAAAACCAACAATAAACAAGCAGGACTATATCAAACTAAAAAGCTTCTGCACAAAAAAAGAAACAGTCAACAAAATGAAAAGGCAGCCAATAGATTGGGAGAAAATATTTGTGGGTCATATACCTGATAGGGGTTAATATTCAAAATATGTTATATAAGGAAAGCACGCCATTCCATATTGAGAAAACAAATAACCTGATGAAAAATGGGCAAAGGACCTAAATAGGTATTTCTCTAAAGAGACATAAAAATGGATAACAGGTGTATGAAAAGGTGCTCAACATCATTACATGTCAGGGAAATGCAAATTGAAATCAAATGAGATCTCAGCATCTCACACCTGTTAAGATGACTGTTATCAGAGACAAGAGATAACACATGTCGGCAAAGGTGGGGAGAAAAGGAAACTCGCGTACACTGCTAGCGCCGGTGTAAACTGGTACAGCTGTTATGGAAAGCAGCATGGAGCTTCCTCAAAAATTAAAAGTAGAACAATCAATATGATTCAGCAATCCCTCTTTCTTGGTATATACCCCAAGGAAAGGAAATTAGAAATACCACATGGCGATCTCTGCACTTCTATATCCATCACAGGATTATTCACAATAGCCAAGATAGGCAAATAATCTGCATCCATCAAGGGATAAATGAATAAAGAACTTGTGGAATATGTAATGGAATATTGTGAAGCCTTAAAAAAGGTGATTCTGCTATTTGTGACAATATAGATGAAGGTAAAGGATGTTATGCTAAGTGAAATAAGCCAGATACAGAAAGAAAAATAATGCATATTGGCCGGGCGCAGTGGCTCACACCTGTAATCCCAGCACTTTGGGAGGCTGAGGCGGGATCCGGTCAAGAGATTGAGACCATCTTGGCCAACATGGTGAAACCCCGTCTCCACTAAAAACACAAAATTAGCTGGGCATGGTGGTGCGTGCCTGTAGTCCCAGCTACTCGGGAGGCTGAGGCAGGAGAATAGCTTGAACCCGGGAGGCGGAGGTTGCAGTGAGACGAGATCGAGCCATTGCACTCCAGCCTGGCGACAGAGGGAGACTCTGTCTCAAAAAAAAAAAAAAAAGAAAAATACTGCATATCTCATATGTGGAATCTAAAAAAGTGAAATATATAAAAACAAACAACAGAAAGGTGATTACCAGGGGTGAGGAGAAATAAGGAACTGGGGGGATATTGGTCAAAAGGTACAAAGTTACAGTTATGAACTATAACTCCAGAGATCTGGCATACAGTGTGGTGACTACAGCTAATAACATTGTACTGCACAGCGGAAAACTGCCGAAAGAGTAGATTTCAGGTGTTCTGAAATCTAGTTACATACACAAAGTTACCTAGTTACATACACAAAGTAACTAGGTAAAGGCATGAAGATGTTAATTTTATTGATGTATACAGTAATCATTTCATTATGCACATTAAAACATCGTATTACACAGCTTAAATCTATATAACAAATAAAGTAAAAATTTTTAAATTGAATCATTAAAAAACCTTAACCCTTAGGTTAAGGATCCACTATAGGGTTTTTGTTTTTTGTTTTTTGGGTTTTTTTTGGCTAATAAAGAGAAATAGAATTAATAAATGTTACTCAAAGCTTTTAATGATGTCAGTTCTCTAAGACATAAATATTAGGGTTCTGGCGATGATAAATCCAAGCACTTCTCAAAAAAGCAAGGATCTAGATAAAGATTTAGCCCAAAGTCAACCCTTCTGTTTGTGCCACGCCCAAAACAAGAGATTGTATTGCTCCATTAAGTCAACCTTCACTGCAGCAGCAAGAATTGTATGCCAGTATAAATTGAAATGAACACATCTAAAATCTGTTTTAAAATATAAGGCCAATCCAAATGAGAATGTAAGGAATTTCTGTAGATCTGTGCAATCTAGAGCCTATATTTACATTAGCTATGAGAAATCAGGCCAATCTCAAAATCAAACTCAAGGAAATTAAATTTTGCATGAGACCAGTAAGCTGGCCATCCAATGACTGTGATATCTCGACATGTGTAGTGTGCCAGTGATGCACTTGGCATTACATGTCTTTGTGCACCCCTCTGTGTGCGTGACACATCCATGGAGCAAGTAAGCAACAGGATATCATGTAATAGCATTCTGTCCACGTTTGTTTGGGTGTCCTCAAAAGCAGACCTTAAATTGAGGCTGTGAGTACAGACAGTGCATTTAGGAGGTGATTCCAGGAAATGCCACTGAGAGAGTGAGGAAGTGAGACAAGCGGAAGAAAAGACGGCCAATAAGGAACGTGTTCTCAAGCAAAACACTACTGGGGATAACTGGAGTGTGATCCTGATGAGGAACCATAGAAGCCAGTGTAGACTACTCCTGTCAGAGTTCTCCCACCAAAGTGGCAAGAGAGCTGAGGTATTTATACTCCAACTGACCTCAGTCATTGGGCAAGGGCCACTGGAGGCGGAGGCTGATTCCCCAGGACTTTTGGCTTGCCATGGGCCCTTGCACCACTGATAGCCCTCAGGCAGAGCAGTGCAGATGCTAGCAGTGGGAATGCAGTTGTAGTGAACCACAGTGGCAAGAGCTGAGGAGACATCGGGGGGCTCCGAGTGCCTCTGCTTCCATCGCATTCCCTATTTTCCCAACAGGACATGTGCCTGATCCTTTATGCTCCAGTGTATCTTGCTGACTTTAGCACAGATTTTGATGAGGGGTAAGAAATCCTCACAATGGGAGTCTGCCTCTTGTTCTCTGTTCTGCATTATCTAGTGTTTGCCCACCAAGATGGTCTGAAGATGCAACAAAAAAAAGGACAAAGGCTGACGGTGATCAAAGTGTTCTCCATCCTAAGCCATAAGGAATAAGAGGCCTGCATTCATTAGCCCTGTGGTAGAATACAACTGCAAGCCAGCTAGCTGCTCTATTCCACCTGTGTGGTCTCCACTCTTATTCCGAGACACTCTCTACCTCCAGAACAGACCCCGCCTACTCTCTACAAAAGCCTCACCAGGGACCTGGGGATGTAAATAGAGCCTTGGCTCAACCAAGCTCTTCTCAGAATGGCAAGCATCTAAGCAGATTTGCATGGCAGCGTCTTCCCAGCAGGGAAATGCTTTGCTCACCGGGCCATTCAGTACAGCACAGAAGCCAGGAAGCCCCAATCATTAACTTTTACAAAGGGCATTTTCCAAGAGGCTGCCCATGTCCCGCCCTGCTCCTCAGAGCTGGAAAGTGATACACTCAGAGCTCACAAAAAGCTTGAGAAGGAAAGGTGGGCATGATCAATCTAAGACACTGATCCTCAGCTGGGGGTGATTTTGCTCCCAGGGAGATAGTTGCCATGTCTGGAGAAGTTTTTGATGATCGTAACTGGTGTGAGGGTGTTCCTCTGGCATCTAGTGGGTAGAGGCCACGGATGCTGCCAATGCACAGGACAGCTCCCCCAAACAGAGAATCCCCCCAAAACCAATAGTGCTGAGGTTGAGCAATTCTGGTCTAAGGAGATATTTCTGCCGGCGATGGAGTGAGCTGGACCCTCAGACAGCCTCCCCTGGAATTCTGACTTCGCTTTTTCAATCCCGACTCTGCTCTTTGCAGACTGCCAGTTTTGCTAATTAAGCTCTAGATAATACCTCTTTCTACTCTGCAACCCTGTTATAGTCTCAGAATTCTCTTCTGCACTCCCCAGTTCCTTTGATTGCTCTGTTCTGGGAATTTACCTCTCAACATCTCTTTTCCAAGTCTCAGTTACATTTCAAAATCCCTCTTCCAACTTCTACCTACCTTTCTTCCTTTTGCACGCAGAATTTCCACACTCTTTGAGCTTTCCAAGCCTCTGCTTTGAGCTCATCTACCCCAGAACAGGGCTTTCCCTGTTGTCAAATCCCAGAGCAAAGTGGCATGGAAGAAACCTTCCCAGCTCTGAACCAACAGCTCTGGCCCTGATCATCCCCATAGAGCTGATGTTCCAGAAAGCCGCCCTGAGCTACACTTCAAGTGTGAGCAATGGAATTCCAGGCTGCAGGTTCCCTGTCCCCAGCTCTGACAGCTGCAGCCCCTTTTTCTGAGGTCCATGCTGTCCTGTAGTGGCGACATGGAGGCTTCCTGTGCCCTGGTTTGGCAGACAGACAAACTTACTGCAAAAGCAGCTGGACTCCCAGCAGGGTTGTCTTTGGACCTGTGGTTTGGGTGCACAACTTGTCCCAGTTGACACTGAAAGTTTTGGCACTAATGGTAAGCTTGGAACTCTCCAAATTTTACATGGAAACTCCTACAGCAGAGGAATGTCCCTGGGATGGGGGCTCCCCCTACCTGAAATGATCTAAGTGGGAGCATCTCGCTAAATGGAACAGAGCCGAGCTGCTGCTTTTACTGGCCTTATTTTCCCTGATGCAGCATCATTGTTTCTTGAATTTCCATTTGAAAGTTTGAATCAGGAACTCAGACTTGAGGGTTTCATGCAATGTAGTTCAGTTCCATAGATGTCCTTGAAGCAGTGCAGTATATGTCTTATCCCTTGTCAGGACAGAGAGCCTAGGCCATGCCCCCTGCCCTGGGAGATCTCCACGTCTAGTTAATGTGGAAAAAGGCAAACACAACACGGTGTAGCAAGTGCTATGACGGTGGCCACGGGTGGGTAAGCACGTGGTAGAGGCAGTCATAGAAGGCTTCCTGAAGGAGGCAGTGCCTAAGAGTGGAGGCTTAAAGAACTGAGAAGATTTGCCAGATAGAAAGGCAGATTTGGGGGAAGTTTTTCCAGGTCAATGAAATGGTAAGAACATAAATACTTTGAAAAGCCTTGGCAACACTTAAAAGCTTAGAGTGGAGAGAAATGTAATTCTGTAATTCCCTTTGATTGTTAAATGAAAGTAAATCTTTACGCTTGTAATGTAGGCTTATAATTTTTCAAAATGCATTTATATCTATCTTCCTACTTTTTAATGTTCAGAACCTCCATGTAAGGGAAAGACCAGGATTCCAATTTACATTTTGGGGAAGCTGGCCCCGAAGATTTAAGCAATTTGTGCAAATCACATGTCCAGTTAAGGTCTCTAGACTTTGGATTTGACGCAAGTTGTGGAATAGAAGAGAGGATTGGAATCGTCTAGGCTTTGCAAGTAGACAGATTGCAGGAGGATCCTAGATTTTTTCACATACCAATTCCATGACTGTAAGCAAATTCCTGAGTCACAGACTTCTCTCGTGTGAAATGGGGAAAATAATGCCTCCATGCGAGGGTTGTTGTGAGGATGAAATGAGACAGCCAATTGACAGGATGTGGAAGAGCTAGCACTCGGTGGGCCATCCAGCAACCGCCTTCACAAGCTGGGGCTCCTGATTTAGAATTTCAAAGAGGAAGTTTGCTGTTACCCTGACGGAGTTCCCACCATGCAGATCTCCCACTTGTGGCATTGCTTTCTTGTACTTCTAACAACTTGATTCTCAGTGTGTTCAAATTAATTAAATCACCTTTCTTCAAGGATGAGAAAGCTGATGTGCTTTTGAGGGGATGCTAATCACACTCGATATCTCCTTTAATAATATGAGATTAAAGAGTCGAAAGTAAGGTTTTTAAATGAACAAGACCACCGTGGGATGACAAGGTGATCTAGGCTGGAGCCGTACACTTGTTTACTTACATTCTTTTCCTGGCATTGCTTTTATGTATATTTAAACCAAGGAGCAGCTAAGCCACTTTAAACGACGACTAATTACAGCTTTCTTTTATTACAAGTAGGCGAGGAGAGTGGATCTATGCAGCTCGGTTATACCTGCTTTCCTCCAACTCACTCCACATCTTCCTGGCACGGCCCTTGCCCACCAGGTGGCTTCCATGTCAGTTTTGTTTATTTTATATCATTCTCTTTGTTATCTACATAGAGAGAACAGCTACAGTTCACATGGATATGGTGGGTCGTAGGCAGCAGACACCTCTTCCTCACTGAATGTGAGAGGGGAACATTCTGATCATGGGCCCCATGTCTGCCCTCAGTGGCTCCCTCTGCTTAGTCATGGAAACAGCAGTATAGATGGAAAAGCACACAGGCTGCTCAGATGGTCCTGGGTTCAAATCTCAACTCCGCCTCTTATACTGTGACAATGACTGTTTCTACCTTTTGTTGAGTCTCCTTTACCTCATCTCCAAGACGTAGGCAAGAATATTTACTTTTAGGATTGCTATGAGGATTGAACCCAGCAAAGTAAGTAAAACACCTAGAATACAGCCTACATATGGTAAGTGTTCGATAAATGATATTTTCGCTACTACCTCATCACTGCCTCAAAATTCAGCCAAATTGGTTTGAGTCTTGCAGAATCTATTATAAGAAGATAAAAGCAGGGCCTAAAACTCAAAGTGATTCTATCCAGTATTATTGGTTAAGGCATTATTCTAGGTAAGACCTCTAAGGATTCACCACATTAGTAATTTTTTTTTTTTTGAGACAGTTTTGCTCTTGTTGCCCAGGCTGGAGTACAGTGGCTCCATCTTAGCTCACTGCAACCTCCGCCTCCTGAATTCAAGAGATTCTCCTGCCTCAGCCTCCCAAGTAGCTGGGATTACAGGCATGCACCACCACGCCCAGCTAATTTTGTTTTTTAGTAGAGATGGGGTTTCTCCATGTTGGTCAGTCTGGTCTCTAACTCCCGACCTCAGGTGATCCACCCACCTCGGCCTCCCAAAGTGCTGGGATTACAGGCATGAGCCACCACACCCCACCTTGGTAAATTTGCTCATCAGAGTCTACCATGAGCCTGCCGTGAGCCAGGCACCAAAGTCGTGGCCACAGCAGGACATACAGAGTCGCTGCCTTCCTGGCGCTTAAAAGAATGAATGGATGTCCACTTTTCAAGTAGCAAAGATAGTTTCTGGGTGGCTGGGGGCGGGTGGGGGCTAAGACTGTTACCACTGAGGAAGACAGACACTGTTTCCCCGAGATGATGCCACCCAAAGCTCAGAAGAGCAGGCACAAGGGGTCATGAGCAAGAGGAAGCTCCACTAGGGAGATGGGCACGATTCCAGTCGGGACAATAGTCATTTTGGGATAGGGGGCACCAAGCTATGACAAGGGGATTCTTGTAAGTGGCATCTTTCTGGGAGGATCAGAAAGTGGTCCTTCTTCTTTCTGGTCCTCCCAGAAAAGCACCCACTTACAAGTATCTCCTAAGAATAAAAAAGTAATAAAGGGGCAGTCTCAGTCCGAGAAAGTTTAACCCCTTTGATCCAGCTCCACCATTGCTATAAGAAGGCTCACAGGAAAGACTATAAAACATCTTAAATAAAAAGGCATGCGGTGCAGGGAAAGAGCTTTTCTGGTGGACCTTTGACCAGAAGCCCAAAAGCTCCTAAGCTAAAAGAAGCTGATAGATTGTTCAGGCAATCCTGGGTTCAGCCACCTGAGCTGGGAGGGGCTTTGGTACCACATGGTTTTGTGCAATTCTTAGAGAAAGAGAAACAAGGTTACTCTGGTCTATGATTGAGGAGAGAAAATCACTGGAGTCCAAGTCAAGTTAGGACAGAGATGTAGCAGGAGACTGCAGGGTGACACAGGACCAGAGTGGAACCCGAGAAGGAGCAGCCAGGCGCCACGTGACAGTGGCTCACAGGGGTCCAAACAGACAGGTGATATCCGGGACCGAGCGCTTCTGGTCCCACAGCACTGACAGCATGATTGCCACATGACTGCCACCACTAGATCTTCCTTGCATATGCCAAAGGAAATTATTTAATGAGTTGTGTACACATTTTTTTTTTTTTTTTTGGCTAATCCACTTGTTTTCTCAAATCCAAACGTCTTTTGGAACTAGAAATTTTAGGTCAAACCAGCTACACCCAACTAATCATTCTAGGACAGTGGTTCTCAACTGGTAGTTATTTTGCCTCCTCTGACTCCCCAGTCCAGAGGACATTTGGAAATGTCTGGAAACATTTTCAATTATTGTTATTGGGATGGGCAGAGTTACTGGAATCTGGTGGGTGGAGGCCAGGGTTGGTGCTAGTCATCCTATAGTGCACGTTACAGTGAAGCATTACTCAGCCCCAGATGTCACCACTGCCAAAGAAGAGAAGGCCTGATCGAGGGTGTGCCTATCCTTAACTTTTGCAGAGTCCAGAACAAGCACACTAATGAAGGTGCTGGCCCCATGCTCACGCTCCTTGACCTCTGCCCTGGACTTCTTTCCACACTGAGATAAGCCTTGCATACATGTGCGTGCACATCCCTGTCTTCACATGTAACCTGTTCATGCCCCCCTAAACTTAGGGGTACACAGATCAGGAGGACAGAACCAGGGAGGGACTGCGGAGTTCCTCGTGCAGACTCTGAGGCCCTGAATATTTAGGACATGACCTAGGAGGCAGACTCCGTTTCCTGCCCCTTGGAAAGAGGTACAGCAGAGGAGAGCCAGAGTGGCGTTCTCTAAAGCTTGCGGCCCAAACCAGGGGACCTTTGGTCAGAATCCTAAATCCAGGAGCAACATCTAAGCAGGTATGAATGTCACATTGCTAGAGAAGGTGGTGTGGGAGAGGCAAAAGCAAAGCAACTGGAGTCAGGAGCATGACTTAGGATGACCATCAGAAGACCGGGGGTGTGTACTGGACCCTTGCCCCCTCTGTCAGTTATGCGGACCCCAGAACGTAGGAGAAACCCAAGCTTCAGAGAAAGAGCACATAAGAGAGCAGGGGCCTGGCAGACAGGAGATCCCAGGATGAAAAGAGCAGATGGGAAGAATTGTTAGTCACAGTTCACATGAAAACAGCCTAGGAAAGTTCCAGCAGTTTGCCAGTCCTCCTTGCTTTGATTCCTGTTACTTTGAAAGAGAGACATTTCAAATCCTCTCTCTGACTATACTGTTATGCTTTTTGAAATGGCCCTGTTAAAATAATGTGCCCAGATGCAGAAACCGGAGAATGCATGACTCACCCCTCCCTGTCCAGTGATGTGCCATACAGGCATGTCCCGGCATTCAACCACCCGGACGTTTTCCAGATCATTCCTCTTTCCTCACCCGCCCCATCACTGTCTTAGTCCAGCTGCTCATCTCTCACATGAACCATGGCAACGGTGTCCTAATTGGTCCCCTGAGACCTCTCTCCTCTATTCCATCCTCCACACAGGCTGCTGGAACCCTTCTCATAACATAACTCCAGACACGTCACTCCAGAGTCCCAAACCCTTCAGTGGGTTTGGAACGGTGGCGCCGATCACTGCACCATGCACAGGAGAGCCTCTTACAATGAGGAATTATTCAGCCCCAGATGTCGATATTGTGACATTTGGGATTGTGTTCACAGATCACCGTCCAACCCCTGACCCCGACTGTGTCCTGCCTCTCTGGGTTCTGCTCCAATCCCAAGGCTTGAGCTGTCATGCCAGACCGGTGAAAGGGAGAGTTTTCCAGGTTTATCTCCAAGAACCCAAAGTCCTGTTATGTCTGCAGTTTCTCCAATCCCAGAGCCTTTGAGGCCCTGGGCATTCTGCACATTTCCAGCACAATGCTAATTCTAGGGGAATGTCTAACATGGCCATTACTAGCACATCCCAGAGGGGCTTGTGAAACATCTTCAAGGACAAAGACTAGGAGACACAGAGATGCACTGCTCGGCTCCCCTTTTTGGGAAGGATCCACCCACCTGCAGGGAGAGTGGTCAGCACACGGCCTGCATGATCGGCTCCTCCAGGGTCTGCCTCTGCTGCAGATTCTTCCCGACTGAAGACATGCTTTCCTGTGATGTTCTCACCTGGTGAGTAAGTGAGAGGGGGTTACAAAGGCCTGGCCTTTCTGGTCAAAAAGGATGCAACTCTAATAGCCACCACTTGGTCCAGAGCACCCCATAAGATTGGCAAAATTTGGCCAGGCCTGGTGGCTTATGCCTGTAATCCCAGCACTTTGGGAGGCCAAGGCGGGCGGATCACAAGGGCAAGAGATCAAGACCATCCTGGTGAAACCCCGTCTCTACTAAACATACAAAAATTAGCTAGATGTGGTGGCGCGCACCTGTAGTCCCAGCTACCCGGGAGGCTGAGGCAGGAGAATTGCTTGAACCCGGGAGGCGGCGGTTGCAGTGAGCCGAGATTGTGCCACTGCACTCCAGCCTGGTGCCTGGTGACGGAGTGAGACTCTGTCTCAAAAAAAAAAAAAAAAAAAAAAGATTGGCGTAATTTTTGAGGAGGCATTATAGTTTCATCTCTCCTTGCCCCCATTTAACTGGAACGCCCAGCAGATGATTAGATTCCATAGGAAAACCCAGCAAACACAGCATTTACCAAATCCATAGAGACTATGGCCCCACTTCATGGAGTCCATCTGCAGGCTGGAGTTGATGGCAGAGGAAGGTGCTACAGAACTTGGCTAGCCGACTGCAAGGAGATGATTAGATACTGAAGCAATAGAGGCAATGGGGCAAGACTGCCCAAAGCCAAGGAATTGCGATTATTGTAATGACCAGCAAGGAGGGAGTGGCAACTAAGGGACCATGACTCATAATAGACTGTGGAGTTCTGAGGTATCTAATAGATAGGCAGTCGATAAGGGCACTGCCCAGCTTATAGCAGCAGCAGAAATTCAGACTAGGTGACCAGTAGGCTGATGGAAGTTGCCCCAATAAAATGTCCTAGCCCTTTGCTTCGTTTCTGGACCTAAGTCAAATTTTAGACTAAAGTCTCATTGACTAAACAGGTGGCGAGGTCTCCAAAAGGAAGGACTCTACAACATTCTGGCAAGTGTACACACCCAAAAATCCTCCAGTCCTTTCACAAAAGGATTTACAGACATTTACTGTGGTCGCCATACGAAGGAAAGGGAAGGACCAGAGAGTTCAAGGACTGTTAGTCACAGTTAACGCTGATACCTGGGACCCCAAACATAATCAAGGCTCTGCTGTTAGAATGAGGAGAGGGGAGGTCATGAAAAGGAGGATCCCTGCCCCAGGTCCAGCTCACAGCTCCACCGCACCCGCGGAGCCACACTGTAATTATTTCCCCAATGTCCAAATATATGACTGGAACTGACTTGCTCGGCAGTACGTGTAACAGCCCCATCGGGTCCTGGGCTTGTGGAGCGACAAATGGAAAGGCCGTTTGTGGAAAGGCCAAATGGAAGTCTCTGCAATTACTTCACTCCAGCTAAGAGAGTAAATCAAAAATAGCAATGCCTCCCCGGAAAGATGGCAAAGATAGTGCTGTCCTCTGGGTTGGGAAGGACGCAGAGGTGGTCCCCTGCATGTCTCCATGTAACTCAAGCGGATAGTCCCTGAAGAAAGCACTTGGCTCGTAGAGCCGACTAGAGACACTGCATGCTCAGCCCACTCATAACACGGTAGCTGTCGTCCCTTTGTTAGAACATAAGAATACAGCTTCAGGTATGTAGCATGCGGTCATTGATTTGGCAAACGTGTCCTTTCTGTCCCTCTCAGAAAAGAGGATCACACATAGTTTGCATTCACAAGGAATAGACAAAAATATCCAACTTACAATTTTGTCCCAGACGTATATTGACTCTCCCAACCGGTCATGACATCATTGGAAGAGACCTGGGCCATCTGGACATCCTCTATAACATCACCCTGGTTCATTGCATCAGTGGCATTACATTGATTGGGACAGACAAGCAAGAGGTGGCCAACCAGACATACACTCCAGAGGACTAGAGAGGAACAATACAAGGACTCAGGGGCTGTCCTGCTCTTACTATTTGTAGGGCCCAGTAGACACAGGCATGCTGGGACATTTCCACCAAAGTGAATGAATTATTGTGACTTGTACCTCCCACTGTGAAAATAGAAGCATGACACCTGATGGGTTTCTTTAGATGCTGTACTGCAGATAAGTCATGGGAGTGGGCCCATGATCGTGAAATGGCCTGATTGTATGTACCTTGCCACCACGAAGCTACCAGCTGATAGAGAACTGGAACAGCCTGCAAGGATGGTGTACTGTCCTCTAGGGTGTAATACATGCACAAATCAAGTGTTCTTCTTTGGAGCTGTGTCCCCAAGAGGAAGAATACAGGGGTCCAGGGACCAAGGTGTGAAAGCCCCAGTTACCACTGACTCTTAGTGACATACTGGCACACTCTGTACGTCCCACCCCTACAACTCTGGGCTCTGCAGGGTTAGAGGTCCTGGTTCCCAGAGGGTGCATGCTTTCTCGGGGAGACACAGTAGGAGTCCCATTGAATTATATGACGTGGTTGCTCTCTGGGCGTTTTCACTTCTTTGCATTGAGACACCAGTAGGCAAGAAGAAAAGTCACCTTGCTGGAGGGTTCGATGACCCTGATCATCAGGAGGAGGTGACTGGTATTAAAAATGAGGGCATGAGGAGTGAGTGTGGAATTCAAGTGCGCCACTGGGGTCTCTCTTGATCATTATGACTGTACATATACAAGTACAGCAACCGCAGCTGGGAGCATGTGACTAGGGATGCAGAGTCTTCGGGGATGAGGGTCTAGTTCCACCACCAGGAAGGCCACCAAGGCCAGTAACAAGGGCAGGTGAAGGAGAGGGGATTCTAGATTGTACAGTGGAGAAGGGGAGCTGGGTATCACCAGTGGCCGGGAGCCCAGCTGCAGAGGCTGAGGCTGTCTCTTATCCTGCTAACCTGCCTCTTCTATGTTTCTGAGCAAGAGAGGCCACCAGAATCCTGGACAAGGTGCTTCCTGAGTGAGTTTGGAGCAGGGGTTCTGAGAAGCACAAGGAGTAGGCTGGTGGATGTGGAGGTGCACTGCCCAGACCGCCTTCAGAAAAGGGCTGCCTGCCGACTGTCGGGAGGATGGTGGGCAGACAGCCTCCCGCCCCCAACATCTTCAGGGTTTTCCCCAGCTGTGGAAAGTGTCTTGTCTTTCCCAGAACAGTCCACATCTGGTGACCAGGTGTGGCGAGAGTCAACAGGTCTGGCCATTTCCGCCCAGCGGGGCACAACTCCGAGGGAACCGCCTCCACCCACCGCCCCCCACTGGGTTGGCCAGGCATTGCTGAGCCTGCTTCGTTCAGCTTCTCCCTCTGCCCATGCAGGCTTCGTCTCCTTCCTTCCATGGGTGCTCCCCCTAAGATGAGTTTGTACCTCCAACTCTGTTTCAGAGTCTGCCTCTGCAGAACCCAACCTGTAACCAGATTGATACTGAAAATCGAGTGGGGAGCTTTAGCCCTGGGCTCTGCCTTAGTCTTCTCGGGCTGCTGTAACAAATCTACCACGGACTGGATGGCTTCAACAGCACATGCTGACTTCTCACCGTTGTCGGGCGGGAAGTCTAAGACTAAGGCACCGACAGATCGAGTGTCTGATGAGGGTGCACCTTCCGGTCCATGGGTGGTGCCTTCTAGCCATGACCTCACATGGTGAGGGGGTGAGCTCTCTGGGTCCTCTTTTATAGGGGCACGAATCCCACTTGTGAGGGTTTCCCCTCATGATGTAATGACCTACTGAAGGCCCCGCCTTCTAATACCATCACCTTGGGCGTTAGGATTTCAACAAATGAATTCTGGGGGACACCAAGAGTCAGCCCATAACAGGCGCTGTATAGCTGTACTGATCAGGAGAGCAGGCCTGAGGAAAGCCAGTAAGAGATTTTCCCCCATCCTCCCTCACCAAAACCAAGACATGCTGAGACCGAGAAATGTCAAAGGGGGAAAGCACAGTTTGGGAGCAGGGGGAGTATTCACACTGGAGTACGAAGCAGGAGACCACACCCTCGGAAGGGCACGATGCCGCTTCTTTTGCTTCCCATCAAAGTTCTGGAAATAATGTGTGGTAGTGGGGAATGGCTAAGGATGAGGTGCTTGTGAACTTTCTGGAGCTGTGCAGAGGAGCAATCACAAAGGTAAGATTGCCTTCACCTCCTGCATCAGCCTGGAGCTGGCTCTTCCATTGCCCCCATGTGGGCTTCGCACAGGCTGCAGGAAAAAGCAGCAGTGACTCTAACCTCTGCCTGCTTGGCCACCGCCCCCTCTTTAAACAAACATTTGTGGGGGAAAAAAAATGTTGTCTATTCTGGCTTTGAAGGGTGACTCAGTCAATTCAATGGACCAAGAAATCAACTAATTTCACTGTCTTTAGTTATTAGTTTTTTAAAACCCACTTAACAGCTATTGCTTGACTCTGATCAAAAACCAGTCTAAGACCTTTCTGTGTCTCTAGTGAAAATTGGCATAACTTTCTGAAAATAATGTATGAAAAATTGACTATATCAGCTATGCATAAGCTTTCCTATGATTCTGAAAATTCCAGAATATTAATAATAGTTGCCTATTTCTGCAAACTAGTTTACATTTACCCAAACTTGAATAAACATTCTTTATCTTCACAACTCTCTTACAGAAGGGGAGAAAATTATCCTTCTTTAAAGATCTAGAAGCTCACAGGGCTTAAGTGACTTTTTTAAGATCACAATGCCAAGAATAACAGAGCACAGCTAATTTCACTGTGGCCAGAGACGAGAAATGGAGAATGTCATAATCCTACCTACCAGCCAGGTTCCCTAAGGATCTTCTTATAAAGTTTGTTTCATTTTTATCTTGCCCCCAAATGATGAATTATCCACATAGCATAGTAATCTGAAAAGAGACATGAAAATAATAGAATATTTTAGTTGTGTGCACGCTGACTTTTGGTAACTGTTAATTAGCTAAAGCTATAAATAAATGAGACATTATCAAGGTGTCAGAATGTGAGAAGGATCATTCTCACATGTGTACTGCTCAGCATTAAAACAATTTATTGGCATCTCAGCCCATCACTACCTTTTAGCAGTTAAAATGAAGCTTGCCTGTGACCCTGCATAACCTGGCAGCTGAGACTATATTAGTCTGTATTCATGCTTTGCTCCAAATGCAAACAGAATCTTGCATCTTCCTTTATAAAGTCCTAAAACAGCTACATAATGCTGCGGCATGCATTCTCTATGACCAGGGAACCTTTTGCAGCTGTTTGAATAGCCTGCTAGACCAATGAGAAGGCTCTTTCATCCCCTTAGTAGGAAAAGCCATTCTTGCTTATGGTCAGCACTAATATTGACTCCCAACGATTCCCAATTACTCACTCCAAGACCTACCTATAGAACACAATTAACCATTCTTCAGACTAGAGCAGTCAGGACGCTAAGGTTTAATCATTTCGTATACACGTTCTCTGGGTTACTATAGCAATCATTTTGTATTTCAGTCCATCTGTGTACACGTCTGTCTTTCCCTAGAGATGGTAAGCTCTTAAGAACACTCAGTGAGGGCGGATGTTCTTAAGAACATCACTCAGTGCAGTGACCTCACTACACCTCTATTACATCTTTTTTGTTTTTTTTTTTTTTTTGGCTGTCTTCATATTCGCAGCACCAGCACACAGCCTGGCACAGAATAGATGCTTATAGATTGTTGTGTAAATGAGGAGACTATTCGTATCAAACATACTTCATCAGATTTCATCTTTCGATCTCACTTCCAGGTCAGTTCCTGCACAGGTAGACTAGAGAGCTCAAACCCAAATGTCTGTTGGGACCAAGAAGGCAGTCTAAATGAGAGAAGACAGGCTAGGCTGATGGGATGCAGAGATCAGGAGACCGCCTGTGCATCTAAAGAGAGCAGCTCCCTAGGCCCTCATGATGACGCGCATGTAAGAACACAGATCCATTGTGGCTAGACCCTCTGATTGCTCAAAAGAATCTAGAAAATGCAATTATCAGTTGGGCTCAGTGGCTCATCCCTGTCATCCCAGCACTTTGGGAGGCCAAGGCGGGCGGATCACCTGAGGTCAGGAGTTTGAGACCAGACTGACCAACATGGAGAAACCCCATCTCTACTAAAATACAAAATTAGCCGGGCGTGGTGGTATGTGCCTATAATCCCAGCGAATCAGGACGCTGAGGCAGGAGAAATGCTTGAACCCAGGATGCGGAGGTTACAGTGAGCCGAGACGGCGCCATTGCACCCCATCCTGCGTGACAAAATTGAAACTCTAAAAAAAAAAAAAAAGAAAAAGAAAAAAGAAAAAGAAAGAGAAAAGAAAATGTGATTCTCACTGAAAGTTTCCCTGCACAGGTTACACAACACAGACCTGAGCTTAAATCCTACTTACTGTCTGCTCTGTGCATTGCTTCTAGTAGATATTCAGTGACTGGTAAGCAGCTAAGAAATGTCAGGACCAACGCAGGTAAGTTCCATTCTGGTGGAAAGTGGGACTTGGCCCTGGGACGCCTATAACACATTGCAGCACTTCCAAAGTGTTACCCTTGATTTCAGAAACAGGGGCCCTAGGGGCCTCACATTTCCTCTGTCTCCTATGGTCAAAAAGTGGTTTCAAATTACTGCTCTATAGGTTCTAAGACCTGGGCTCCTATTTCTTTTAAGACTAGCTTTGGCTTTACAAACTAGCAGCGGTATTTTAAAGCTTGTCCCCGAAGTTAAGTGTATACTGCATTAGAACATATGTCTTATCGATCTGCGGAAGCATCATTCCGGTGAATTTTCTCTTGCTCATGGTCAATGGCCTTGTTTGTGCATTTGGCAAAAGTAAGGGGAAGAGGAGGATATGAACTCACTCTTGGCAAGTAGATGCCTTAAAGGACCCCACCCTGCACCCCCTTGCTCTGAGACATATCTCTTATATTAAAGCATGGAGTAGATCTCTTCATCTAGGGAGCACTCCCAAGGAATCAGAAGCCATTGATGTGTATCAGGACTTTAAATTGTTTTGTCAATGTGCATTACATTGCAATTATCTGCATTGAATTCATTAGCCATTGTATGATCTAATTATACCGTGTTTGCACAGATTTCAGAATTTAGGGAGCTTCCCTTCCTGAGCATCATAATTGGGAAGAGCCACACCTCTGTCTCCATGCTTGCTAATGCTTCAAGGTGGTAGGCATGCCGAGTCACAGCAGGATGGTCTTTGAAGCCCAGGGACACACTTGGCCTGGAAAGGGGAGGTGACGACGAAGAAAGCCTGTAGCCCAATAAACATCGAAGGGCGGGTTACACCATCCTGTTCTTACCTACAGATTCGACCCAGGCTTCAGGCTCCTCCCTCCCTGGACTTCTGACTCACTGAAGCCCAGCTACTGCTCCAGCAGCCCCATGCGCTCTGAGAACCCAGAGGCCCCAGTCTACCAACTGTGTCCTATAACTATCCGAACATGGGATGAGTCCTCTTAGAATTCCCAATCCCCCATTGTAACAGGAGGGGCTGTGCCCAATGATGGCACAGAATCACAGAATGCGTGGACCTCTAGAACCATGGAGAACACCTGGTCCAACTGCTTTCTCTACTTGGAAAGACTGAGGGCCAGAGAATTTGAGTTTCTCACCCAGCTGGGAAGCGAGAGTGCTATGTCTCCAGCTGAGGCCTAGGACTCCAGGTTTGGTACTTGTCCTGTAACTTCTAGATGCAACACTTAGAGATCTGTCTCTGGGTAATTCAGGATGGCCCTGCCTGCAGTGAGATTGGGGCATATCTTCCAAGTGAGGCTGGATGGGAGAAGGAGGCTCCGTAGTGTCATTCATTCCCTTGCTCCTTTATCCTACAGATGTCTATGCATGCCTGCTCCAGGTCAGGCTGTGTGCTCCCAGTGATGAGGAAAACAGAGTCCATACTCCCATGGAGTTTACAGATCAGTTGGGGAGACAGTATTTTTAAAAATTACATAAATGAATATACAATTATCCACTTGTGAAAGGAAGGGAGGAAGGAAGAAAGAGAATGGGGAGGGGAAGGAAGAAAGAGAACGGGGAGGGGCAGGAAGAAAGAGAACACAAAGTGCTTTGAGTATAATGTTAGAATAATGGGGATCAGGAATGACTCCATTGCCCAGATGGAGCAAAAATTGAGATCTGAAAAAGCTAGCAGCACCTAGACCTGAAGGGAAGGGGAGGGAACATCTACGCGGAGGCACAGGGAGTGGGGTTCATGCTCCCCGATGCTCAGCGTGAGTGGATTCCACAGCTGATGCCAACTGATGTGAGCAACAGCGTGAACCACTGAAATAACGTTTCACACTCTACAAAGAAGCAAGACCAGATTCCGCTTAAAGGGACTAGAATCTGAATTTACTAGAAGGCAAAGAAGGAAAAACATGTAATTTGGAATCCGAAAGATTTTGGTTTCAATTCTAGCTTCATCAATTACAAGCTGTTGACCTGAGCAAGCCACTTGAAGATTCAATTTCCTTATTTTCAAAGCTATAGTAAAAATACCACATAGGGTTGTTGGCAGAGATCAAACATTTTGCACAGTTCTTGGCAAAGAGTAAATGCTTGAATTAGTTTTCAAGGGCTGCCATAGCAAAATATCATTTACTGGGTGGCTTAAACAACAGAAATTAATTTTCTCCTGGTTCTGGAGGTTGGAAGGCCAAGATGAAGGTGACGGCTGGGTGGTTTCTGGTGAGCCTCTTCCTGGCTTATAGATGGCGGCCTTCTTCTGTGTCCTTACATGGTCTTTCTCGGTCCACAGGCACTCCCGGTGTCTCTTCCTTTTCTTATAGGGACAGCAGTCATGCTGGATTAGGGTCCACTTATGACCTCACTGCACCTCTATTACATCTTTTTTTTGGGGCTTCTCTGGGAAATATTTTATTTTTCTTTCGCTTATGAAGATTATATCAGGATATAAAACTTGCGGTTGATAGTTTTTTATTTTTTATTTATTTTATTATACTTTAAGTTCTGGGGTACATGTGCAGATCGTGCAGGATTGTTACATAGGTGGTCTGTTACATGCCAGGGTGGTTTGCTGCCTCCATCCCCCTGACAGACATTAGGTATTTCTCCTAATGTTATCCCTCCCCCAGCCTCCCACCCCCCAACAGGCCCCAGAGTATGATGTTCCTCTCCCTGTGTCCGTGTGTTCTCATT
This sequence comes from Cacajao melanocephalus, assembly GCA_963573385.1. Taxonomy (NCBI): domain Eukaryota; kingdom Metazoa; phylum Chordata; class Mammalia; order Primates; family Pitheciidae; genus Cacajao; species Cacajao melanocephalus. The sequence continues at coordinate 216 of CAUYLG010069107.1, read as the reverse complement.
GTTCTACACCCACTTATGAGTGAGAACATTCAGTGTCTGGTTTTCTGTTCTTGTGTCAGTTTGCTGAGAATGATGGTTTCCAGCTTCATCCATGTCCCTGCAAAGGACATGAACTCATCCTTTTTATGGCTGCATAGTATTCCATGGTGTATATGTGCCACATTTTCTTTATCCAGTATATCACTGATGGGCATTTGGGTTGGTTCCAGGACTTTG
>CAUYLG010069103.1:0-11075 GCA_963573385.1 Cacajao melanocephalus | reverse complement strand
TTTTTTTTTTTGTATAGACAGGGTCTCACTATGTTGCCCAGGCTGGTCTCTAACTCCTGACCTCAAGTGATCCTCTCACCTCAGCCTCTCAAAGTGCTGCAATGACAGATGTGAACCACTGCACCCAGCCTGTATGGCTATCTTAAATCTACCACAAAAGGTGTATATTTTTGGTTCCCTCTCTATTAATACTTGTGTATAATACCCATCCCCTCTCTCTTTTTTTGTTTTGATGTCTCTCAGTTCCCTATTGTGAGCACTATTAAAGCAGCTATTAACCTCTTCTTCTCTTTCTCCTACCTCTTCCCCAGCATCTGATTTGAAAAACATTCTTTTACTCCTGGTTAATACCTGTAAGGCAATGAGGAAGTTTATTCTACTCTTCACATACACGTCCCATCATTCCAGCATTTGATAGGGTTGTACTGTATCCCCCTGTCAGAGCATAATGCCACTGCCAGCCACACTCTCTCCATCACAGCCATCATTCATCCTTAGTTCCGCAGGTAAGTGTGGCATTTAATGCTCACTTTCAGTACTTACATCCATGGCTCTCTACTCTTTCTGAGTACACCTGTACAATATTTTCAGGCACCTGTCATGAGATAGAAGTGAGAAGGACATGTTCACTCTGAGAAGGCTCCGCATCCCTCTGCATCTCTCGCTGCTCCCGCTGTTCTTCATCTCCGGGCATCACACCTGGTGGCTCTTGGTTGACCTCGACGGGCTCGGAGGGTGGAAGCTAGATGCCACTGTGTGGTGCACTGGGGCACTCCATCCAGCAGCCCTGCTGCCTGTCCCCATGCACCAGCTTCTCTCCTAGCCTCCCCACCACTGCTGGTACCACAAACATGGGGCTGGAGAGGCGAGAGAATGGAGCAAGGTGAAGTAGCATTGGAGAGGTGGGCATGTGGCCTTAGAGTTCAATTCTGTGGACAAGAACACTGCCTCTATGCCCAGCACCTGGTGAAAGTGAGGTCCAAGAGGTTTGCAAATTACGCAAAACACAGGTGGTAAGGGAGGGCTGAGATGAATGCAGAATGGGGCCAGCGAGCTGCATGTGGTCATGGTCCAGTGATTTTGGGTGGTGATGACGGGCCCTGCCCAGATTCTCCAGCTGTGATGCTCAGGAACTCAGAGGGAGAAAGGTGACCAGATCTCATGGAGGAGATCACTGTGCGGAACACACGGCCTCTCCAGATCCCCTGGCAGCGTCTGTTCCTGTGAAGCTGGCAGCTCCTGGAGTGCCAAGTGCTTGGTTCTGCTTTCACTGTGTTAGCTGTCTCCAAGCGTCCCCACTGGCCTTTGCCTTACTGCCTTGAGACTGCTGCTGCCCCAGATGTCTTTCATCTCAGGTGTGGGCACGAAGGAGAAGAGGCTCATTCAGGATTCCTGCACGTGGCCTGATGCCTTGTGGCCTCAGCTGCCCGCACTGTGTGTGACTCTCAGCCTGACTCACCCTAAAGCTGGTACCTTCTTGTGGGTCTCCTGTTCCTCCTGCAACACGGGGCTGGGCCGACCTGCAGCTCTCACTGGCACTTGTGGGTTGGAGGCCTCAGGTCAGGCAGCTCCATGCGTGCCTTGAAGTGGCTGTGGGTGGGACGTACAGGATCAGGCATGGGGACCCATGTGTGGGGACCTCTCAGAGGGGGGCCATGGCCTGCAGGCTTCCCTAGGCTTCCCTAGGCTCTAGGAAGGGTGAGGAGAGGAGGGAGACTGGGGCTCACTGCCTGGGAATTCATTACCTCTGTCCTGTCTGACCAGCACTGCACTATAGGAAGTGGCCCCACTGTCCCAGCCCCAAGGGACTCAGGCTCATTAGAAAGGTGAGGTTAGCCCGTGCGTGGAGTTAAATACCCCAGGAGCCCAGTGGTGTGGAAACTGCCCAGGAGCACGTGGGGGTGCAGGAAGTTCGTCTGCGGGTGGCGGCTCATCCGCTCCCATCTGGCAGGAGTGGGTGATGCCTTCAGATGACAGTAGCTCTGCTAGTGTGTCCATGCAGAGCTGGGGGGCCCTGTCCATGTGAGGAGCAGGCAGAGGACTTGTCCCTCAGGTAAATGAGATGCCAGGCCTGGGGAGTTTCAGAGCAGGTCACGCCAATGCCCTGCTGCTCTCATCCCTCCCTCGTCCCCTGCTGCAGTTCTGAGGAGGAAGGTGGGGCCATGTGCACCCGGCCGTTCAGCTAAGGCCTCATTCTGAAGCCTCACTGATGAGCTCCTCTGTGGGGTCACTGAGACTCTGTGGCCTGAACCATACCATGGTTCCCAAATGGCTTGGAGAATGTGCCGATTCCTCTATTACGTCTTCCTCCAGCTCTGTCACACTGCAAGCTGTGGGTTTTAGCTGCTTCTGAGTGAGGTGCCTTTCAGTCCAGCTGGTAGAGGGTGGTGATGGTGGTTCCAATCAGGGCACATTGATCACAAGCCTCCCAGTTTGGAAAACCAAACTGTTGGTGCAGAAATAGCAAAGGTTCTTAAACCGTGTTGGTGGGATCTGGAGAGGGGCTGAAGATGGGCTGAGCGATTGGTTGTTCTGCAAAGAACACCGAGAGAGACGGCAGGGGTGCTACTGCTGATGGGCTGAGTCCCTGTGCCTGGTGCTCAGCCCTGCTGGGCCCTCCTGCTTCTATGAGCCCCTCCTCTGGGTTCCCTGCTATTGGTGGGATCCCTAGCCCCACCCTGTGCCTTGGGGACGGCCCGTGCAGATGGGATGGCAGGTCTTGCACGTGGGCCTGAGTGACCTGCTGTCTGTGTCAGTCATTGCAGGCTGACTCCAGGCTGCTCTGGGGTCCTGGAGGGGAAATGGATGAGCAGGAGGCTCGGGGCCCCTGCATAGGAAGGTGAGGGCCCTACAGATGCCCTTTTGAGGCCAGGAAGGGTGTCCTTCAGCAAGCCTGCAAGCTGTCACCTGCTCCCAGGGAAAATCGGAATCCCAAGTTGCGGTTGCCACAGCAGGACAAACTGGACATATCACAGAGAAATTCTAGCTGCAGGTCAGCTGACAGGTGATTTGTTCGGGGAGGGAACAGGTTGTGACTTATCCCTGTGGTTCCACACCAAGAAAGGCTACGAACATGGGCCTCGCAAAGGGCAGAGTAGAGTGATGCTCTAAGAAATTCAGAGGTAGAGTGAGGAATTGATTGTGTGTTTGTGTGTGTGCACGTGCGCGCGCGCGTGTGTGTGTATGCGTGTGTGTGTGTATGCGTCTCTGTGTGTGTGTAAAATACCTTTTAACCGCCTTTCTCCTGGGTTGAATTTTGTTGGTTGAGATATGATTTGTTTGGGTCTCAAATTCTGATATTTCCAATGATTGACTGAACATAACTTGGAGTGCTCACAGTAAAGTCTCCGTGTGTGCAGTGAGGTAGGAGGAGCGTGGAACTGGACTGGATGCCCCACACATCTGCAGTTTGGTTTCAGGTTGGCCACGATGGATCCCTGTGACCTTCGGCAGACTTGTGCTCTGTAAGCCTCAGCTTCTTTATCCATTAAACGGGGCAGCAACCCTTGTCTACCTCCCTGCACTGTTGGGAGTGGAGGAGAGACCCTTGGGAGTCAGGACGGAGAGAGATGGCAGGGGCTGTGTCACTCCCCATCTTAGTATCTTTCTAAGTGCCTAACTTGGAGCTTTGCACATTGCATATGCTGGATAAGCATTTGCTTCATAACATTTTTATTAATCCAGTTTTAGAAAGATTCCCTGAATAGCGACAGGTTAGAAAAGGAGAAAGCAGAGGCTGGGCTAAAATCCATGCTTTGGGTCGGCCTCTTCCCTATCCACAAAGGTGGGTCTTGCTTCACAGAATTTTGACAAAGGGGCCTGGTTTAAACAAACAACAAAGCAGCTCAGAGACTTCTGTTGGGACCGAGAGGCCGGCTGCATTCTCATCTTAGCTGGGTGTTTCCTGAAGAGTCCAAAACGGAGATCATTTGATCCATAAGGAAAGTGACCAGGAAACCTCTTCGGCATCTGTCCCCAAAACTGAGTCCACAGACTGAATTCTCAGTATCCACGAGGAGGGTTGATATTTCCAGGGTCTTGTCTTGCTGATAATCTGAGCCTCATGAACCATGCAGCATTTATTTCATGATGTCTTTCCACGAGCAACAGTGGTCACTTATATCATATATAAAACTTTATAACTTACATAACTTTAATAACTTGCTAAAAATAACAGCAATTATAATGCTTGAATCTGGGACATTTCTCAGTGCCTGAGAGGAGCTTGCAAGAATTGAGAGAAGATAAGCATGATCACAGGTGGTAGCTGTGTCCCAGCATTTCTGTCTGTGTGGCTTCCGTGTCATTGACCTATGTGTATATATTTGTGTGTGTGTGTGAGACAAATTTGAGATCCATATACTGAAACTGAGTTTCCCAGCACAGGCTAACCTCTGTAACACACAACCCCAGTTTTTCAGTGGCTTAGTACAATGGAGTTTCTTTCTTACTCATGTAAAGTCCAGGTGATGGGGGAAGCTTGCGGGGGAGAGAGTCTACTCCACAGCGTCATTCAGGGACCCAGGTGCCTGCCTTACGGTGGTTCCATTCTCCAGGGCCTTCCCATCTCCTCCATTCAGCTGGTGGATGTGGGAGGAGAGTGCGTGCGTGAAAGCCCACACAGAAGCTTTTTATGAGCCAGACCAGGAAGTGGCATAAGTTCCTTATGTGCCTATTCCACTGGCCAGAAGGGTCACACCCCCGCCCATCTGCAAAAGACACTGAGAAATTTGGTCTGGCCATGTGTCTAGGAAGCAGAGGAGCAGGTGACAAGAATAGATGTGAACACAAGGCATTCTCTGTCATCTTGGGCAACCTGTGAATGGGTATAGCAAACTATCCCAGAAATGGCAAATAAACTTTCCATGGAATCAGAGGATAGTAAGTTAGCAGCTACTATGTTTCCTTGGGATTCCAAATTTAACTTGTTTGTATAAAGATATACACTTTTAAAAAGCACTGTGTAGAACTGTGAGCTGTCTGAGATTTTACCTTACTTGCACACTAACAAGCTGGCCTGCCATAGTTTCATGGATTCTGGCAGAAGACTCCCAGGTCCAAGATTTCATTGTCTTGGTCACTGTTGTCTACACAGTGCCTGGAACACACTGCCGGGCACACAGAACCCTCAATCAGAATTTGTGAATGAGTGAATAGGTAAATGCTAGCTATTATTATTCTTATTTTGAGATGGAGTCTTGCTCTGTCGCCAGGCTGGAGTGCAGTGGCACAATCTTGACTCAGTGCAACCTCCACCTCCCGGGTTCAAGTGATTCTCCTGCCTCAGCCTCCAGAGTAGCTGGGACTACAGGTGTGTGGCATCATGCCCAATTATTTTTGTATTTTTAATAGAGACAAGGTTTCACCATGTTGGCCAAGATGGTCTCAATCTTGCGACCTCATGATCCACCTGCCTTGGCCTCTCAAGGTGCTGGGATTACAGGTGTGAGCCACCGTGCTCAGTCTACTTAATTTATTTTTGAGATGGAGTTTCACACTTGTCACTCAGGCTAGAGTGCAATGGTGAAATCTCGGCTCACTGCAACCTCTGCCTCCTGGGTTCAAGAGATTCTCCTGCTTCAGCCTCCCGAGTAGCTGGGATTACAGGTGCCTGCCAGTACACCTGGCTAATTTTTTGTATATTTAGTAGAGATGGGGTTTCACCATGTTGGCCAGGCTGGTCTCAAACTCTTGACCTCAGGTAATTCACCCATCTTGGCCTCCCAAAGTGTTGGGATTATATCCATGAACCACTGCTCCCAACCAATGCTAGCTATTATTATCACCTACTCTCATCAAATCCCTTTCTCTCCCTTTATCCTGTCTCACATACTTACTCTCAGTTGTCCAAATCAGAAATTAAGGGCTACTGTCAACTCTCTGTACCATGTGGAAGCCATCACATGCATGAAAACACCACCCAAAAATGATTCCAGCATGTGCCAACTCATGTTGACATGATTCTGCTGTTGCAGGCTTTGAAGGATGACAAAGGAGCCATGGAATGCCGGCAGCCTTGTGTAGAAAACCAGACAAGGTAAAGAAACAGGTTTTCCCCTAGAACTTCCAGAAGGAACCAGCCCGGCTGACACCTCAATTTTAGCCCAGTGTTTCCCACTGCAGATACCTGGCTTCCAGAACTGCAAGATAATACATTCGTGTTGTTGTAAGCCACTGTGTTTGCGGGAACTTGTTATGGTAGCAACAGGAAAGTAATATACCTGGCAAAAAGAGAGGGGGCTCACCAGGAGCCGTCCCTCCCGGTGACAACTGGCTAGTGCTGCTGGCCACGCTCCTGAAACGTTTTGTTTGCAGGATGAACACAGAGGGGAGAGGAGTGTCAGCAGGTGGGAATGGGCAGGGATTGCAGAGTCTCCAAAGAGAATCTGCAGGTGAGGCTAGAAAAGGAGCCAGGAGGGAATGTGTGGGCGCCTCCTTCATCTTACCGAGTCTTCAACATGTTCCTAAGGGCATGGGGCAGAGGGGAAAGGAGCGGTTAAAGTTAGCGCACAGGTGCACTGTGGCTCAGTAACAACAAACCCCTCCCTGTGTTGTGAGAAGTTTTCTTTCCTTTGCAGGAATCCCGTGACTTTCCAAATTGCCTCACATCAGTGCGGTTAAGATCTAGGAAGCTTACATGAGCTCGATTTTCCTGGCTATATTCTGGTTGCTGTGAGAGTGGCGTTTTCTGTTTCCACTTCCTTTTTAATATTCTTGTCGTCGGCCGCTTGCTCCTCTCTCCTGGTTTTCTAATGGAACTTGGAACTTAATGAGCAGGAAAAAAATTGCAGATGAGACTTCAAAGGCGGATGTTCTAAATTTCTAAAAGGAGAACATTGAAAAGGAAGAACGTTCCAAGCAGCATGTCAAAGGGAGGGAAGAGATAAAAAGCGAAAGCAAATTAAAAATGGAATTATGCAATAGACATGAATGGTCAGAGGTGAGATGGGGAGTAAAGAGAAGAAAGTGAAGGGGTCCCAGAGAAAAGCATAGCACCTGCTGGTGGTCCTGTCTCCCAAAGAGGGGGACATGGATGGAAGTACAAGGAAAGAACAGCTAAGATCTAAGAAGGGAGGCGTGCTTCACAAACATGGATGTCTGATTTTTCTCTTCTGATCTTTTCTCTTCCATTAGATGCCTTTCCTCAAAGCTCCATCACGTCAGAGGGAACAAATGGCTTTCAGGATTAATGCACTTTCTTTCACAATATTTTGAATAGTAGTGTTGTTAATTGAGACTGCAGAGTCTTGGAGCACAGATTCCATTTTCTTCCACCTGTGGCCCCTTGGTACTCTTTTGTTCTGTGTGCATTTGTATACAGTACACTTTTCACCTGATTCCAAATACGCAGATGATCCCGATGATTTAAAAAAACAGCATTGAATGATTTACGCAGGTATCTATTTGTGAAAATTGCAGAATGCTTTGTCTTACCCAATGTTATGGAATTTCTATGTCCTTTGTTGAGTAACTGTGAATTATTCAGAAACTATTCTCTCTACAACTGCTCAGATGTTAGAAAATGTCTCTTGATATTGGCAGGTAGCTGTGCCTTCGAGCTGACAAATAGTCTCAGTACAAAGATGTTGCTAAACGCTCGCATGTAGACAGGTTCTCTGGGGCCTTTCCTTACTGCTTAGAGCTTTGATTTGCAGCTGTTTCTCAGTCACTTTTCAGTTGTGTTAACTATGCTTTGTTAATTTGTTAAAGTTTCTTGTTTGCTGTCATGTATAATCATAACATTGTAATAAAAGCCAATAATTTGTAGGTGATGGCAGATGGTGAGGACCCACATGAGTGCCAAAAGAAAGAAATGAATTTATAGATCACATCACAATATTTTTGTCTTTAAAGTTCTTTCCTTTTTCTCCTGCAAAATCCCCGCGTGTGTGTTGGGAATGCGTGTGGAGGACGTGAGCCTTTGAGGTAATTTTTCTCCAGAAAGTCCTTATGATGCCAGCTCTCCATGACAACTGTTGAAAACACACTGAGATGTTTTCCAAAACAATCCAAACAATAATAATAATAATGAAATTACTGGAAGCAAGGGAAGAGAGCGGTCAAGGCAATTAAGGCGTTTCTGAGTAGCAGATCCGTGATTTCAGTCATGTTAGAAATTGTCATTGTCTTGAATCCCTTTGATGGGAAATCTCTCCGTGTCCTTTGTAACTCCTTTGGAGTGAGTGTCTTGGAAAAAACAAGTGTCATTTCTGGTTTCTCTTGGGGAGGAGGAAGATGGAATATTTTTTCCTATTCTTGAGCATTGTGTGATTTTGCAAGATTCCCTTGTGTGACCCTTGGGAGCAGATGGCATCAATGCAATAAATGGCCACATGGTTCCGTAAATAGTTTGGAATTCTGGGGAAGTTTTCCTGAATTGGCTGGAAGATGAAGACTGTGCCATTTCCCAGGGAAGTAGATACTTGGTAATGAATGGGGTTTCCACCATGGTACACAGCTATTTCATGCCAGTTGCCCACCTAGAGAGGGCAGATCAACCTGTGCATGTCTAAGCTGGGAATGTTGACCAACCTCAGCCCTTGGGGTGGCTGAGACCTGCCCACAGCTGGTGTGGCTCCTGATGCTCCACAACTGGTGCATCAGGTCAGCTTTCAGCTACAATTATGCTGGGGTGGCCTCCAAACAAAGGTCTCCCCTGGGGCTCTCATTCTGACACGCAATTACAAGAGTAATTCAGTAATGTGGAAAGCAGAGCCCCTTCTAGTGGGGAAAATGACATCGGAATGGGTCTTTCTGTGGATTCTGGCTGCTGTCGCTGCACAATTTTGGTTTTTTTGGGGAGGACATCCCCACTCATGGGGCCCCTGGTTACAAAGACATAGCCAACCCCAGGTCTTGCTATCTCTGTGTCAGAGACCTGGGTATCTGAAGATGAGAGAGGACAAAGGAGTTTGTCCCTTTCTTCCTTGACCCTCCATGGGCTGATTTTTCCTTGAGGAGTGAAATCATGGTCTCCGCTTCTCCATAACCTCTAGCACCACGAAATGGACACATGTTCCAGTTCATCATTGGATTTTTGAGAATCTCAAAGTCTTGAGAGAGATCCTCTAATTCACTGGAGTCTTCCCTGGAGTTTTCTTGAGGCCCAGAAGTCAATATGAACTGAGCCAGCCATTAAGCCATATTTGCATAGATTTGTAGAAACATTGGAAGCTCCTCGATCCAAGACTCTGCCTCCAGGGCCCTTTCCATGAAGCACTTACTCCTTCTTGGGCAAAGCTAGCGTTAGTAAAATCTTCACAAGCAGTCCTGGAAACCCCATAGCTATTATAACCCCCTCAGTGCAAGGAACTCCAGACTCATTCCTGCCGTTCCTCAAGGGAAATGACATTCCCAGCTTAAACATGTGCATGCTGGTCTGCCCTCTCTAGGTGAAACAGCTGTGTACCATGAAATAGCTGTGCACCATGGTGGAAATCCCATTCATTGTCAAATATCTACTTTCCTGGGAAGCAGCACAGCCCTCATCTTTGCTCAGTATCACCTTCTCACTGATGAGTTCATAGTAGAGATTGGTAAACTTTCTCTATAAAGAGCCAGACAGTGAGTATTTTAGGCTTTGCTGGCCATCTGGGCAAGTACTCACTTCTGCCGTTCTAGCCTGAGAATAGCTACGGACTATATATAAGTGAATGCGTGTGACTGTGTGCCAATAAAACTTTATTTACAAAAACAGGCAGTGGGCTCTAGTTTATTGACTCACTGGCTATAGTAGCTCCATTCCATAAAAAAGGAAGAGGCATGAATTAGTTCTCTTATGATCTTAGCTTATTGACTATAAAGGTATAGTTAGGTCACACTGTGGTAAGAACAGAATAGACAGAGGAATGTCGAACAGATGGAGGGATGTAGCCAGTGGAGCACAAAGGAGGGCCCCTTTCGCCTGCCCAAGTGGGGACTAAGGTCAGGTGAAGAGACTTGGAGGTGGAGAGGGTGTGGGGGCTTCTCAGGTGCAGTGGTGATTAAGGTGTGTTTTGAGGATAATATAAGAGAGTTCCATATCAAAACCAGAAGGGTGTTCAGGGGAAATTCACACAGCATCTGCAAAGTCACTGGGATGTGGTAGAACTGGGGTATGGGGGACCCTACATGTGCTCTGGATTGTAACTGCCTTAGTCAAGGGGGCTAACCTTAGCAGCAGAGGGGACTGGGAAGGCCAGCCAGGACCAAGTCTGAGTGGTCTCACGTCTCAGGCAAAGGAATTTGGGTTGAGAAGTTTTAAGCAGGTGACAGACATCAGAACTGGGAGGGTAGTGAGAAGAGGCGACCCAAAGCAGGTGGGATCTGGGGTGCGGGAGCCGATGCCTGGCCCTGGCCCGAGGACCTCTGGGTGAGTTCTGAGTTCTCTGCAAGTTTGGTCCAGGGCTCTGGCTCATAATTCCTTCAAGTCTTCCAAGTTCAGCCTTTCATGTCTGTGTGACCTTGGGTCACTTAGTGGGTTCTGTACCCTGTGTGTGTCTCAGCTGCTTCATCTAAAAAACACTAGTGCCCATGTACCTTGTCCAACAGCAGAGAAGCATTTCATGGCACTGTGGTTGGTTCTGTGTGTCAAGTGGGCCAGGCTGCAGTACCCAGTTGTTCAACCAAACCCCGGTCTCGGCATCGCTGTGGAGGTGTTGTGTCGATGTGGTTAACAGCTGTAGTCAGTTGACTTTAGGTAAAGGAGGTTATCCTTGATAATTTGGGTGGGCCTGATCCAATCAGTGGAAAGGCCTTAAGAGGCAAGCTGAGGTTTCCTTGTGGAAGAAGAAATTCCATCTGCTGACGCCAGCGTCACCTCCTGCTTGAGAGTGTCCAGCCTGCTGGCCTGCCCTGCAGAGTTTAGACTTGCCTGGCCTGGGCCGGCCCAGAATCGTGTAAGCCAGGTCCTTGAAATCAGTCTCTCTCCCCTCTGTCTCTACATACATGTTATGCACACACACACACACACGCACGCACACTTGCACTGTATTTGCAATAGCCTAGCTACTAAGGAATCTGGATTAAACATAGATTCTATCTTACATATCCAATTTCTTAATAGAGGAATTAAGAGCTTTTTGGAAGAAAAAAGT
>CAUYLG010069101.1:0-24016 GCA_963573385.1 Cacajao melanocephalus | reverse complement strand
ATACACCATGGAATATTATGCAGCCATCAAAAACGATGAGTTCGTGTCCTTTGTAGGGACATGGATGAACCTGGAAACCATCATTCTCAGCAAACTGACACAAGAACAGAAAATCAAACACCGCATGTTCTCACTCATAGGCAGGTGATGAACAATAAGAACACATGGACATAGGGAGGGGAGCACTACACACTGGGGTCTGTTTGGGGGGAAATAGGGGAGGGACAGTGGGAGGTAGGGAGTTGGGGAGAGATAGCATGGGAAGAAATGCCAGATATAGGTGAAGGGGAGGAAAGCAGCAAATCACACAGCCACGTGTGTACCTATGCAACAATCTTGCATGTTCTTCACATGTACCCCAAAACCTAAAATACAATAAAAATTAAAAAAACAAACAAACAAAAAACCGAGTTGTTTGCTCCCTATTGAGTTGTAAGTGTTCCTTACATAATCTGGAAACGAGTCTTTTATCACATGTGTTTTGCAAATATTGTCAGTCTGTGGCATGTATTTTAAATTTCTCTGAGGGTGAAAGATTTTTATTTTCATGAAGTTCAATTTATCATTTTAAATCGTTTGTATTTGTCTGTTTGGGTTGCTGTGACATAATGCCATAAACTGGGTGGCTTGTAAACAACAAACATTTATTAATATTTCTCACAGTTCTGCAGGCTATGAAATCTAAGATCAAGGTACTGGCAGATTTGGTGTCTGGTAAGGGCCCTCAGAGATGATGCCTTCTTGCTGTGTCCTCACATGGTAGAAGAGGCAAACAAGCCTGCCCCTGGACTTCTCTTTAAAAAAAATTATTTGATTTTCTTTTTTATTTCAATAGGTTTCTGGGGAACAGTTGTGTTTGGTTACATGAATAAGTTCTTCAGTGGTGATTTCTGAGATTTAGAGGCAACCATCACCTGAGCAGTGTACACTGTACCCAGTGTGTAATCTTCTATCCCTCACCCTCCTCCCACCCTTTCCCCTGAGTCCCCAGAGTCCATTATATCATTCTTTATTCTTTTTTTCCTCACTCACTCTGTTGCCCAGGCTGGAGTACAATGGTGCAATCTCAGCTCGCTGCAACCTCCACCTCCCAGGTTCAAGTGATTCTCCTGCCTCAGTCTCCTGAGTAGCTGGGATTACAAGTGTGCACCACCGTACAAAATAATTTTTGTATTTTTAGTAGAGATGGGGCCCGGCTGGTCTTGAACTCCTGATCTCAAGTGATCTGCCCGCCTTGGCCTCCCAAAGTGCTGGGATTACAGGTGTGAGCCTGTAATGTATTCTGCCTATATTATTTTTGCCTTACTGCACTGGCTAGGATCTCCTGTAATACGTTGAATAGAAGTTGTAAGAAGTTGCCTATTCTTAGAGAAAAGCATTTAGTCTTTCATCACTAAGTATGATGTTAACTGCTCTTTTGTGACCATCACCGAAGCAGGAGCGGCCAAAATGAAGTTCAATCCCTTTGTGACTTCTGACTGAAGCAAGAATCACAAAAGGCATTTCAATGCACCTTCCCACATTTGCAGGAAGATTTGTCTTCCCCTCTTTCTAAAGAGCTGAGGCAGAAGTACAACGTGTGATCCACGCCCATCCAAAAGGATGATGAAGTTCAGGTTGTATGAGGACACTATAAAGGTCAGCAGATTGGCAAAGTAGTCCAGGTTTGCAGGAAGAAATATGTAATCTACATGGAACAGGTGCAGTGGGAAAAGGCTAACAGCACAACCGTCCAGGCAGGCACTCACCCCAGCAAGGTGGTCATCCCTAGGCTGAAACTGGACAAAGACCGCAAAAAGATCCTCGAACGGAAAGCCAAATCTCGCCAAGTAGGAAAGGAAAAGGGCAAATACAAGGAAGAAGCAATTAAGAAGATGCGGGAATAAAGTAATCTTATATACAAGCATTGATTAAAACTTGAAACGAGGAAAAAAAACTGTATGATGTTAAACCAAAGTTTTTCTTGGATGCTCTTTATCAGGTTAAGCAAAATTTTTCTGTTTCTGTTTGCTGAGAGTTTTTATAAGGAGTGGATGTAGGATTTTGATAAATTTGTTTCTTGTCTATTGCGATGAGCATATAGTTTTTCCTTTTAGTCTTTTAATATGGTGGATTACATTGATTGGCTTTTGAATATTAAAAGTACTTTTCATTCTTGGGATAAACAACATGGTCATAATGTGTTACTTATTTTATGTATTGATAGATTTGGTTTGCTAAAATTTTGACTAAGACTTTTGCATCTATGTTTATGAGAGACATTGTTCTATAGTTTTTTTTCTTATAATGTCTTTGTCAAGTTTTGGTATCTGTTGGAAAGCATTCCATCATCTCTTGTTTTCTGGAAGAGATTATGTAGACATGGCATTAATTCTTCTTTAAACATTTGGTAGAATTAACCAGTGAAGCCACCTGGACCTGGTGTTTTCTTTGTGGAAGGGTTTTAAATCATACATTCAATTAAAAATAAATTTAGGGCTACTTGCATTATCTGTCTTCTCTTGAGTGAGTTTTTGTGCCTGTTATGAGCTTGATCGATCGTGTCCCCAAAATTCACATGTTGAAGTCCTCACTCCCAGCGTCTCAGAATGTGGCCATATTTAGAGATATGGCCTATAAAGGGATAATTAAATTAAAATGAGGTCATTAACATAGGCCCAAATCCAAAACGACTGGGATTCTTAGAAGAAGAGAAGATTAGGACACAAACATACACAGAGGAAAGACCATGTGAATGTGAATACACAAAGAAGACAGCCATCTACAGAACAAGAAGAGAGGCCTCAGAAGAAAGCAACTTGCTGACACCTTGATCTCAGACTTCTAGTCTTCGGAATTTGACAAATTGTGAGGAATTATGTGGCACTTTGTTATGGCAGCCCTAGGAAACTAATACAGAGTCTTTCAAGGAATTTTTCCATTTCAGTAAGTTGTTGAATTCATTAGCGTAGGATTGTTCATAGTAAGGCTTGGGTAATGGCTCTTCTTTCATTTCTGCTTTTGGCAATTTGTGTCTTCTCTTTTTTTTCTGACAAGTCTGACTAATATTTATCATTTTTTGGGCTCCTTTCAAAGAACCTACTTTGGGTCTTATTGATTTTCTCTATTTGTTTCATTTTCTATGTTACTGACTCTCTATATTACCTTCTTCTGCTTATTTTAGGGTTCAGGTTCATTTGCTCTTACTTTGCTTTCCTTCTCATAAGCGTAGTCCCATCCCATCAATTTCTCCCTACTTTTGGTTGATCTACAGTGCTTCCAACAGTGGTTCTTTTTACATTTTGTCCAGATTCTTGCAAATGCATCAGCAGGAAGTTTAATCTGATACAAATTCCTCTTTCATTACCAGAAACTGTTCCCTAGAACCACCATCTTTGAAGGAAGATTTGGCAGACAGTGTGTATTAAAAATTTAAATACCTCCATTTCTTGATTTCTGTCCTAGAAATACACGTGTATCCAGAAATCAGTGCAAAGATTTTTCACTTCAGCATTATTCAAAATAGTTAATTAATAAAATCCTAAATGTTCTATTGCAAGGGTTGGCAAATTTTTTTTCTGTAAATAGCTAGATGGTAAGTAATTTAAGGTTTGTAGGCCATATGATTTCTATAGCAATGTCTTAGTCTACTCAGGCTGCTGTAACAAAAGACCATAAACTAGGTAGCTTATAAACAACAGAAATTTATTTCTCACAGTTCTGGAGGCCGGGAAGTCCAAGATCAAGATGATGGTAGATTCAGTGTCTTGTTAGTGCCTGCTTCCTGGTTCATAGATAGCTATCTTCTCAGTGCGTCCTCACATGGCAGAGGGGATGAGGGAGCTCTTTGGGGTCTCTTTATAAGGTCATTAATCTCATTTATTAAGGCCCCACCTTCATGGCCCAATCAGTTGCCACAAACCCTACCTTCAAATACCATCACATTGGGAATTTGGTTTCAGCATATTTAGGGGACACAAACATTCATTCTATAGCAAGCAACACCACCACTCTGCTGAGGTAATGTATAGATAATATATAAATGAATATATATGTCTGTGTTCCAAAAAAATTTTACCTGTGGGCTCTGAAATTTGAATTTCACATAATTTTCATGTATCACAAAACATTCTCTTAAAAAATTTTTCAACCACTTAAAGATATAAAAATTATACTTAGATTTCAGGTTATATAAAAATAGGAGGTGGGTCAGATTTGGTCTATGGTTCATAGTTTGCCAACCCCTAATCTATAGATTTCATTTAACTTTATACACAAGTAAGTGATTTTTTTCTTAAATTTTAATTTTAAAATAATTATAGATTCCCAAGAACTTGCAAACATAGTAGAGAGTAACTTTCACCCAGTCTCCCTGAGTGAGTATGTTTTACATAATTATAGTGCAACACAAAAGTTAGAAAGTTGACATTAGTACAATATGTGTATAGTTTTATGCCTTTTTTGTTTGTTTGTTTTGAGACAGTCTTGCTCTCTGTCACCCAGGCTGGAGTGCAGTGGTACAATCTTGGCTCATTGCAACCTCTGCTCCCAGGTTCAAGTGATTTTCATGCCTCAGCCTCTCTAGTAGCTGGGATTTCAGGCATGCACCACCATGCCTGGCTAATTTCTTTTTTTTTTTAGACACGGTTTTACTCTGTCTCCCAGACTAGAGTACAGGTGCAAGATCTCAGCTTACTGCAACCTCTGCCTCCTGGGTTCCAGCAATTCTTGTGCCTCAGCCTCCTGAGAAGCTGAGATCACAAACACCCACCACCATGCCCAATGATTTTTTTATTATTATTAGACATGGGGTTTCACCATGTTAGCCAGGCTGGTCTTGAACTCCTGACCTCAAGTGATCTGCCCACCTCCACCTTCCAAAGTGCTGGGATTACAGAGGCGAGCTACTCTACCCGACCAAATTTTTGTACTTTTTGTAGAGACAGGGTTTTGCCATGTTGGCCAGGCTGGATTTGAACTGGCTTCAGGTGATCTGCCTGATTGAGCCTCCCAAAGTGCTGGGATTATAGGTGTGAGCCACTGCGCCCAGCCAATGCCATTTCATTACATATGTAGATTTTTGTAACTACTGCTGCATTCAAGATACATTACCCAGCACCACAAATATCTCCTTCGTACTATGTATAGTTACCTCTCTCCTACTGTCCCTAAACTCTAGCAATCATTAATCTCTTTTCTATCACTATAATGTTGTCATTTCAAGAACATTATATATGTTGGGCGTGGTGGTGGCATGCACTTGTAATCCCAGGCTGAAAGAGAAGAATCCCTTGAGTTCAGGTGTTTGAGGCCGCTGTGAGCTATGATTGTGCCACTGCACTCCAGCCTGGGTGACAGAGCAAGGCTTTGTCTTGGGGGGCGGAAAAAAGTTATATAAATGGAATCACACAGTATGTTACCTGTTGAGATTGGGCTTTTTTCATTCAGCAAAATGCCGTGAGGTCCCTCCAAAAAGTACCTGCTTTGTCATCAATATGAAAGCTAGGCAGCTCTAAGGTGAGCACTCTGATTGTGTTAACATGCTTTTTGGTTTTAAATTGGAGTTGGTGGTTAAGTTGTTGCTTATGGAGCAACTTCTATAAATGTTGTGTCTATGAAGCTTATATTCCCTGAAACAGCGTAGAATGAGGATCTGAAACATCCCATGGTTTGAATGCCACTTCAGTTTGCTGATTTTCCTCCTAACTGCTGAACTGGATTTCCTTGTGTTAACATCTCTAGCCCAAAGGTCCTGAGATGCTGGGGCGTGAGCACTGAGAAGCCAGCGGAAAGGGGACTCCAGTTGGCAGCATTGTCTTTCTTCCCTCCCTGTGAGCCCCATGTAGCAGCCAGTGGGTCCCTGTCGCTGGCTCCCCAGAGTGAGACCAGCTGGAGAAGCACACCTGCCACCCATGTGGAATCTTCAGCTCCTTCTGAACAGTGGGAAGGAAGGGACTTCCTCTGTGTAGGGGCAGAGATCTTTGCTTGGCAGAGCTGAGTCCGCCAGTCTCCCTGTCTCCACTGTTCCTGTTGGCTAGTCTTGGCTGGGACCATGGTTGAGAGGGGACAGTGACCATATTTTCTGTCTACTGTGGTAATTAAGGTAAAGATGGGAATCAAATGGGGATGTATTTGATCCTGCTATAATGCTTATGGTTCTTTCTAATTCTTAAATAAAATTATGAAATATTTAAAATATACAGAAAAGTAGGCCAGGTGCAGTGGCTGATGCCTGTAATCCTAGGACTTTGAGGGGCCGAGTCGGGCGGATCACCTGAGGTCAGGAGTTCAAGACTGGCCTGGCCAACATAGTGAAACCCCATCTCTATAAAAAATACAAAACTTAGCTGGGTGTAGTGGTGCATGCCTGTAGTCCCAGCTACTCAGGAGGCTGAGGAAGGAAAATCGTTTGAACCTGGGAGGTGGAGGTTGTAGTGAGCTGAGTGAGACTCTGTCTCAAAAAAATAGTAATTAAAATAAAACATACAGAAAAGCGAAGAGGATATGAGAACAGACATCAGCATATCCATCAACCACTCATCTTGATCAAATTCTAATGTCTTGCTCTACATGCTTTCCATATGTTTACAATAAAGCATAACAAATATAATTGAAGCTCTTTGTTATTTTTCTTTTTCATCTTGGGTTTTAGCAGTTGTTTATAAATTCTAGAATCTGAGCCTTGACAGTTACATGTGGTACAGGTATCATTTTCTAAACTGTAGGTTATCTTTCCATTTAGCCCATCTTTTGCTGAATAAAAGTTTTAATTTTCTTATAATCTAAATTATCATCTGCTGGATTGGAAACAATACATATTAATATTCATTTTAGTATGCATTCTTATTCTTAATAATTCTTATGTATGATTTTATTTAAAAATTTGTTATTTAGTATTCCTAACTTCTTTTTTTTTTTTTTTTTTTTTTTTAGAGAGAGTCTTGCTCTGTCACCCAGGCTGGAATACAGTGGTGTGATCTTGGCTCACTGCAACCTCCACCTCCCGGGTAAAAGCAATTCTCCTGCCTCAGCTTCCCCAGTAGTGGGACTACAGGTGCCCACCACCATGGCCAGCTAATTTTTGTAGAGACGGGGTTTCACCATATTGGTCAGGCTGGTCTTGAACTCCTAACCTTGTGATCCACCCGCCTCGGCCTCCCAAAGTGTTGGGATTACAGGTGTGAGCCATCACTTGCCACTATTTCTAACTTCTTTAAGAAACAAAGTTGTTGAATAACTCCCATTTTCGTCTTCTTATCTAAAAACAATATTGTTAAACACAAATTACATTATTTCAATATGCCTTTTTTTTTTTTTTGAGACAGACAGGATTATGTACTGGCATGATCTCTGCTCACTGCAGCCTCGACTTCCCTTGGCGCAAGTGATCCTCCCACCTCAGCCTCCCCAGTAGCTGGGACTACAGATGCGAGCCACCATGTCCTGCTAATTTTTCTACTTTTTGTACAAAAAGTACAAGAAGAGATGGGATTTTGCCATGTTGCCCAGGCTGGTCTTGAACTCCTGGGCTCGGTCAATCTTCCTGCCTCAGCCTCCCAAAATGCTGGTATTATCAGTGTGAGCCACTGTGCCTGGCTTACTATTTTTTATTGGTAATTAAATTTAATGATGTTATATTCATCCTTGTGCTTAGCCTTGTATTTTGAATCCCACAACTTCCCTCTTGGTTTATTTTACTTTTGACTGAAATACAACTTTGTAATTAATCTTTTTTTTTTCTTTTAGAGGGAGTCTCACTCTGTTGCCCAGACTGGAGTGCAATGGTATGATTATAACTCACTGCAGCCTCGAACTCTTGGGCTCAAATGATACTCGTAGCTGGGACCACAAGGCACCTGTTACTACACCTATCTACCTTAAACATTTTTTTTTGTAGAGTCGGGGTCTTGCTGTGTTGCTGAGGCTGGTCTCAAACTCCTGGCCTAAAACAATTTTCCTAGTTTATGATCATGTTTTTTACTTTCTGATGCTTTGACATCTCTGGATATTGTTAACCCTAGAGGGACTGCCTCTCCCAGGGCCAACCAATTTGTCGAGTTAGTAAACAACTCCCCTGAGAATATGCCTTCTGTATGCAAACCAACCAATCAAGAGCCCATTCCTCAACCACAGGCCCTAATCACCCCAGGGCCGGGTACCACATAACTAAGGACATCTTTCCATTCCCTATGAGGATGAAAAGCCTGCTGAAGCCATTCAAGCTAGCCAGTCCTAAGCCTGCTCCCCCTCCCTTGTCTTTTTCTTCTTAGAGAAACTGCAATAAAAAGGCTCTTACCCACATTTCCCCCTCACTCCCTCTGTCCCTGACCCATCTGGGGCTTTGCCATGCCATGCCTGGCATGTAGTACCTCCTGTTTCTAGCTAGCTGTGAGTAAAACAAACCACTTTCTTCATGACAGCTGCTTCTGTGTTTGTGTCTTACCACATCTGATTAAAGCAAAACCCAGGGACCCTTGAAACAAGTCATGCCTTTAGTGAGAATCTACAGGTGGTAAGCCTTCTTAGTCTTTTAGTTATAAAAACTCTTATTACTCCTCATAAATGATAGCTTATCTGGCATAAAATTCTAAATGGACAGTTTTTTACCCTCAGTCCTTTGGAAGCTGTTACTCCATTGTCTTGGCTCTCACTTTGCTGAGGAAAAGTCTTCCATCAGTTTAATTGTTGCTCTCTTCGCAATTTATATTTCGTTTCTGGTAGCTTTTACCATATTCTTTCTTTTTTGTTTTGAGACGGAGTCTTGCTCTGTTGCTCAGGCTGGAGTGCAGTAGTGTGATCTTGGCTCGCTGCAACCTCCACCTCCTGGGTTCAAGTGATTCTTGTGCTGCAGCCTCCCGAGTACCTGGGATTATAGGCGCCTGCCACCATACCTGGCTAATTTTTGTATTTTTAGTAGAGACGGGGTTTCACTATGTTGGCCAGGCTGGTTTGGAACTCCTGACCTCAAGTCATCTGCCCCCTTGACCTCCCAAAGTGCTGGGGTTACAGGCATGAGCCACTGCACCTGGCCTAACATTTCCTTTTTTACCCTTGATGTTCTTCAGTTTTGTTACAGATTCTCTAGGTGTTGATTGATCTTTCTTTGTCCTGGCTCCATATTCATAGTGCACTCTTCAATTCCATAAATGTCTCAGTTATTATCTCTTCAAATATGTATTTTTTGCTATTTTCTCCATTCCCTGCTTCTGTAACCCTTGATAGATAGGTGTTAGAACATCTCAAAGTAGATGTCAGGTCCCGTAACTGTTTTTTTCAAATGAATCTTTTAATTTCTGTGTCTCTGTATCTTGTCAGGGTAAATTCTCCAGGACTATCTTCCAGTTCAGTCATGTTCCCCTCAATTAGCTTCCATATAGAATTTATCCCAACTAGTGAGTTTTTAAAAATGTCAATGACTATTCTTTTCCAGGATTTTAAAACTGTTCCTATGTCCTTGATATCTCTCACTTTAATACACATTCTTCCTTTCTGCCTGTTTAAAAGTATTTTTTTTTCATGGATGCTATTAGAAACATCTCTAGGAGCAGCTTATAATAATTGTGAACCATTTGTCAGACTGTTTCATAAACCTAATTTTGTCTGGAGTGAGCTCATGTTCCGACTTTATTGGCCGTCTTTTCCAGTACTTGCATTCTCCCTTATGTTTAGAATGTTGATTTGCTGGCTTATTTAGAGTGGGGTGTTTTAGGCCTTGTGTTTTGTTTTTTTCTCTTCTCTCTCCCGCCTTGTGCATCAGTTTTTCGTTTTTGTGGTTGTCTTTACTAAGCCTCATCTAATCTCATTTGGACTAAACATTGTAATGAAGTTTTATGGATTCTGTGGTGATGCTAGACAGATGCTGGGCCCAGGCAAGCAGCGGGCCAGAGATCTTGATTGAGTTCTTTATCCAGCCTCCTCTTTAGGTCCAGAACCTCAAATAAACCAGTGTTCCAGGTCGTAGGTCAGAGTTTGTTTCTTCCATATTTCCTGACCGGTAGAGCCACATCCCAACACCTGGTTTTAAGCAAAGAAACTGCTGTCAGCCCTCCACCTTATGTGGGATATTTTTAGCCCTATTACCCTGTGAAAGCCAAGCTTCCGGGTTCCTTCCCTGCCCTGGTGCCAGTGCTCAGGAGGCTTGTGGCTTCTGTACCGCCTACTACCTTGCACTTCTGTCCTGTTTCTGGCCCCAAAGATACTTACTTTTTTTTTTTTTTGAGATGGAGACCCCCTCTTTCACCCAGAGTGGAGTGCAGTGATATAATCTCGGCTCACTGCAACCTCTGCCTCCTGGGTTCAAGCAGTTCTCCTGCGTCTGCCCCACTAGTACCTGGCATTACAATAATAGCAGCTGATACTTATCAAGTAATTTCAATTCCTTACCAGGGGGCTGCCATTGTTCTCAATTTCTTCCACCTAATCCTCACTATACCCTACGAGGCATGTCTTCACTTCTATGCTACTAAGATGTTGAGGTTCAGACAGGTCAAGTAACTTTCCTAAGGTCACACCTCTGGGATTCACACCCGGCTGGCTGGGTCTAGAGTTCGTATGCTGAGCCCCTAAGCCGCGCTGCCTCTGGACTCAGGTGCTTCTTCATGAGGCTGTGGTGGGAACTGAGTGAGGGGCTGCAGGGAGAGCCCCGACACAGTGCTTGGTCCAGAGTGGTGACTCGGTGCCTGCCAGGTCAGTCAATGTGGGTCTATTGGGGCTCACTGGGTTTTCTCCATAGGTGGGGGAAGGGAGAGAATGATGTGAGCTGTTTTCTCTTAAATACCCAAGGAAATTTCTGGTATAACAAGAATTCTCAAAATTTGGAGGCTGGGGCGGAACTCTGCTACACATTATCTGCCTCTGCAAGCTGTTTGTCACCTTTCTCTTCAACTGAAGTGTAAGATGAAAACACTCTGTGGTCACCTCCTTCTCAGGACTGCTGGGCCCAGAAGGAAAGACCAAAGAAAACAAATGCTGCTGCTTTATTGTAGATGATCCTAAAAACCAAACTTCATATTTTTCCTGGTGGAAAAGCAACATATGTCCTTTGAATAAAAATGAGAACATAAACCAAAAAACCTGGAATGATGGTCACTCACATTTACCGCTGGCTTAACTGTGTGCTGGTGGACTCAGCTCCTTACGGCGTTTCATCTTATCCTCATAATAGCCCCAGGGGGAACACGTTATTGCCACCCCCATTTTATAGGTGAGAAAACTGAGAATTGAGAGGCTGAGTATGTTTTCAATACTACACACAGTGAGAGGGGAGCGGGCATTCACATCCCGGCTCTGCGTCCCCACCCCTGAGCTGTGCATATTGTGTGGCTGACAAAGAAGACAGCAATCTTTTCTTTTTCCTATGCCCCCATTCCATAAAATGACACACATGTTTCCATTCGAGCAACCCTCAAAGCGTTTGCTCACACATAGGCGTGCCCAAGGTTGTCTTGTGCAGTAAAGGGATTCGGGGCGCTTTTTTGCTGGGATCTTAGAGCCTGTTGAAATGTGTGCTTTGAAGGACACAGCAGCCATCCGTGCTGGCAACTGCACGCTGGGAGGGGCCATTACTCATATAACATGCAAGTCGAGCTGTCTGGAAATCGGCAACAGTTACTGTGACAAACTGAACAACATATTGGGAAAGGGGGCTATTTTCCCAAACATTTCACAGTTACAGTTTGTTTTTTTTTTTTTCAGGACAGCCTCTACAATATATATGTCTGTACTTTGGCTAAGAGCCCTTACATGTTCTAACACCTTCCCCACGACTCATGAAGTGAATCTGTGTGTTCTCAGCTCCTCCGCTGCCTCCTCCTCTGTTCATCAGCACTCTGCTCGCCCATCTCAGCTTCATCTGGGTCACACAGATCGGGGTTCGAGCCCTGACTCTGCCTCCAGCCAGCCTTGGGGCCGTGGGCAAGCGACTTCACTCTCTGAAACACAGTTTTAAAAATTGGATAGCAAAGCCTGTTAGCTCATAGGTTGCTGAGAACTCAGGAACATCCATGACGCCCATGCCATGGGTTGCCTTGCTCACAGCAGGTAACAGGGTGAAGCTTCGAGAACTGTGGTCTATGCCTGCCTGAAATCAAGACACGGGGAGGCATTAGCTGCCTGAGAAGAAAACAGCAAAGTGATTGCTCCTGAAAAGGGGGAGGAGGTAGAGCCCTAGAGAATGGGGAGAAGGAGGGAAGGGCTGCACTGGGGTGGGTGAGACAGAGAAGAGCCTGGGGACAAGGGGGCAAATGGGGAGCTAAAGCAGTCAGCTCCTGCAACGCGTTGAGGGGGACTCAAGTCCCGGACTAGAGCTGGGTGTGGCAGGAGCTGCAGGGAGCCGCCCCTTTCTTGTGTGAGAAGAGGCCACTTAATCCTGCTGGGCACCCACTGTTGAGTTTGGCTGACGTAGCAAAAAACATTTCAGTTCTGATCACAAGTGATAGGAAGTCTAACTTAACACTGGCCTAAGAAAAGCTGATTGCCGTGGCCTGGGCGGTGTGTTCTGACTGTTCGGACACAGGTTTTGGCTGCAGCAATGCAAGGCGTGGAGTCCTGGGGGACCACGTAGACTGAGAATGGGGAGAGGCAGGGAGGCACTGACAGCAGCAGCCCCTGGTCACCACAGTGGCCAAAAGAGACAGCCATGTCTACTCTGCTCCACAGTCACAAGGCTCTTCCAGCCACCAGAACCTGAGGGAGACAGCTTTCCCAGCAGGTCAACTGAGAATCCCCAAGACAGATGCTATGGAAATGTCCGCAACAATTTGTACTAAGTACTCTTCTCCGAGACAGTCAAACACTTTCCAACATGTTTTATTAAGTGAGAATGCCACACTGGCCCTCGAGCAACTGTGGGGTGTTGTGTCCAGGGCCGGCAGGTTGGAGCATTGATTATTATCCTTTGTTGACTGTGTGTTTGTTGAGGGCTCAGTATGGGACCAGTGCTGTGCTGGGTTCTAGAGTAGGAGGCACAAAGACGTGGGAGGTGAAAGGTGACATGCTGTTGCTTTGAGGATCTCTAAGACCCTCCCAAGACACACATGCGTGTACACACACACACACACACACACACACACAGAGATACAGGGTGCCAGGCATTCGTCAGAGTCTATGCAGAGCAAGGCTGCAGGGGACCAGAGGAGGGAGTCCACTGTTCTGCTGGGAGAGAAGGTAGGAGGGGAAGGATGATGGCAGGAGTTGTCCCTTGAGTTGGGCAACATTTACCAGGTGGAGAAGGGGATGACGGGAGAGCAGAGGCCTGTAAATGTGAAAGGCCTGCTTCGCTAATCACTTAGGGCTGTCAGGTGGGCAGTGGGCCAGGGAATAGATGAGTGAGGCCCAGATCATAAAAAGTCTCTTATGCCTGGCTGAAGAGTTTAGACTTTCTCCTGAAGCAACTCAGGGGAGTCTCTGTCAAGGTTTATAGCTGTGAGCAACAGAGCTGGCTCTGGCTGAGACAGGCTCAAGGGAATTGTTTGAGAGGAAACTAGGATGCTCAAGGAATTTCCTGGAAGGCTGGAGAAGCAGGCTGGATAAAATACAGGGACACAAGGAGAGTTCTGAACCCAGAGGTTCAGCCTATATCATACCACAAAACCAGGCCTGGAAGGAGCCCACGGTCATGCTGCCGAGGCCGGAAATGGCAGCTTCCACCATTAACCTTGCTGGATGCTGGATGTCATGGCCAGCATGATTGCCCTGGCTGTCCCCAGAAGCTGGATGTAGCTGCCACCGCCAGAGCCACAGAACACATCATTCATTCTCTTACCATCCTTGTGCCACAAGCCCTAGAGTCAAGGCCCGAGGCCAGTGCATCCTCGTGACAGAGCGTGGGTTACTTGCTCATGTCAAGACTCTGTTTCCACCAAGACTCACAGTGTGGGGAGGTCCCCAAGTATAACATGACCATGGAAAACCAAAAAATAACCAATGCGCAGGGAAGAAACAGGCCGATCAATGCTTGGGAAAGATGATTGTAGCAGCCATGTGGAGCGTGGTTTGCAGGAGGAGATAATGGGGACAGAATAACAAGATAGGAATCCAGTGAAACAGCTTGGGGAAGAGACGCCAAATCCCAAAGCTGGCGAAAGCACTGGCATTGTTGAGAAAAGGGCAGATCAATTTACTTCAGAAGATGGCGGGGGCTGTTCCCAAGTTGAGTAAGTAGTTCATCGATTATAACTTCAACGCAGGAATACAGTTGTAGAGACAGAGCTGGGGAGAAGTATGTTGGGTTTGCCCCAGGTTGTCTGCAGGACATCCAGCTGGAGAGGTTCAGAAGATGTGGGACCGTTTTTGTTTTGGGGAACTCAGTATCTATTCACCTTTATTCTGGAAACAGACCCACTGTTTTCCTTTTGTGAAAGGAACCCCTTTCCCACAATCTGTCCTGTTGATTTTAGTAGGGCTGAGTTCCCCTCTTCTCTAGTCTAGAAGTGAGCATGTGATCCAGGCCTGGCCAACCCAGATTACAGAGATTGGTTTGGAAATGCACGCATGATCCAATCTGGGCCAAAATGAGTCAGGTCCCGGGTCTTTTGTGGGAACTGCTGCAAAGGAAAAGCTTTCATTCCACACGGGCGGCTAAGCTGGTGAAATGTCAGCCTGGAGCTGCTGGTGGTCGTCTTGTCACTACTTGGGGTGAGCTTGCCTGAGATCAAAGACAACAAAGAAAGCAGCAGCAAGGGATGGAGACAGAGTCCTGCTGTCGTTGACAGAACACTCATATCCAGCTATGCCTGTAACTGGACTTTTCAGGTATACAATCCATTTCCTGTATTCTTAAGCCAATTGCAGTTGGCTTAAAATGCTTGAAGATGAACATTTCCATTGGGATTTGGGATCTAGCACATAACAAAGAAATCAGGGCTGGAGAAAGATGTTGGGAAGTAGAGCTGAAGCGGTGGATATGACCATAGAGTGTGCAGGGGAGAATGCATAAACAGAACCAGGAGATGAGTCAATACTTGTGTGTTGTACAGAAATATATTTAGAAACACTTGGAACTCCAAGCACTATACGAATACTGGTACTCTTCTTATAAAGCACTAATGTTTGTAGCAAATTGAGAAAAAGTTTAAACATCCGATGAGGCCATTGGGTATTTTTTTTTTCATTTCTAAAGAAAATTACTGAGATACTATTAGATGCTTTGGGAGCATTTTCAAAACAGAGGAAAATGGATATCTCTCTGAGGGCGGTTCCCAAGAAGCATACACTATTCAAATGCCGCATGCTACCCGGTTTCCATGGCACTCCACTGCTTGCTTCAGGAAAGAGAGCAATCAACAAGTAGTTTAAGATATTTTTCCATTATGAATTGGGTATTTAACTCCTTTAACCCATTTCCTCAGTGATGCTAAATTCCCAATGAACATCTAAATGACTGGAACATTTTAAAGACAAGAATCGGTCAAGTCTTGGAGCCCAATCACCAGACGCTCTGAACGCTATTTGGTGTTATTTAGGCTGTTGCCTACGTTCTGGTGAAACCTGAAAAGTTTGGCTTGAACCTGGTTCATCATATATGGGCTGGTTGTGTTTGTCATTCATTATGGTTGAAGGAGACTTCCTAAGGTCAGTTTTGGGGAAATTACCAAAATAGCTTCAGTCCCATTCCAGTGATGGGAAGGGATGAAGTGGGAAAGCTTAGCTTTGGGGTCCATCCTGTGGACGCAGGCTCTGCTCCCAGGCTTGACCACTTCTCTCCTGTGTGAGTGAGCTTGGTCAGGTGCCCCACCTCCGCTGAGACTTAGTGTCCCCACACTGTGTAGGGTGTGTAGGGTGTGTAGGGCTCTTGTGAGGATTAGAGGACAGAAGCTACATCTGGAGATGCTCCATGTGAGGCACATGATCAGGGCTTGATCATCGATGGATGCCAGCAAAGAAGCTCGATTTTTGCTTTTTAGTAATTTTCATTGTATGCTAACAAAGTAGCATGTGCTCAGTGTGAAAAAATCAAACAACATAGGAGTTTGTAAAGTAAAAAAAGAAATGTTTTCCTCCTGTGCTCCCACCTACTCATCTTGCTCTCAGGTAACCCTGGGCAAGAATAATCCTCCTGGAATATTTTTGCTTGTGCAAATGTGTATGCACAGGAGTGGGCATCGTGAAGGCCCGTGGCGCAATGTGATTTCTGACCAGTGCTCTGAATGCTGAAGGGAGGGGGCATCATGAAGGCCCGTGGCGGGTGTTGGAGCGATATGATTTCTGCCCAGTGCTCTGAAAGCTGAAGTGAAGAAATTCAATCAAGTACAGGTAAAGCAGTAACTATGACTCTCTTAAGTAGCTGGATGCCTTGTCATCTAACTAGTGACATGCATGAATGAATGAAGTAGAGATTCCCACTGTCCCTACCTACTAACCAGTGAAACCACAGCCAAGGGAACGGGCTTGGCGGAATCAGCAGGGAAAGAAGACCCTGTTGAGCTTGACTCTAGTCTGGCATGGTGAAGAGACATGAGAGGTGGAGAATAACTGGGAGGCCCCCACGTCCCCCTTCCCCTTGAGGGTATGGGGTGGGGTATGCTGTCCTTGCAGGCCCCAGTTGAAAAAAGAACAAAGAGGGGGGCCCTCTTTTTGTCCCTTCCTCCTTCCAGATGCCTGCAACATATACCTGATGGCTGAAACTCGGGAGACATCATGGACCAGAATGCTCCATGCTTAGATGATAGTGCATAGAGGTAGGTGGAGTCAGGGTCTCTGGGACTGAGGAGCAGCCTTAGTTCTCGACTTCTGTATTAGTCAGGGTGCTCCAGAGAAACAGAACCAATAGGTGATGTATATGCATGTCTATATAGTCTATATCTACATCTATATCTAAACCTATATCTGTATGGAATTGTCACAGTTATGGAGGCTGAGAAGTACTGCTACCTACTGCCTGAAAGTTTAAGAACCTAAGAGTGGGTGGTAGTTTAAGTCCAAATATGAAGGCCTGAGAACCAAGAGACCCAGTGGTGTAAGTTCCAGTTCAAGTGCAGGAGAAGACCAACATCCCAACTTGAGGACAGTCAGGAAGAGAATGCAAATTTCTCCAAATCCCACCTTTTGCTCTGTTCAGATTTGGATGAGGTATGGGCTAGATGAGGTGCACCACCTTGAGTAGGGGTGGAATCTTCTTTACTCAATCGAGTGATTCAGATGGTAATCTCAGCCAGAAATATCTTCACAGAAACTTTCATCAAATACCTAAGCACCCCATGGCCCAGTCAACTGGATACATAAAATTAACCACTCCAACCTCCCACTGGTTTTGACCACTGTCCCGTCCCTCCCCACTGTCCCATCCGTCCTGTCCGTCCAGTCCATCTGTCCCGTCCCTCCCTCCCTCCCTCCTTCCCTCCCTCCCTCCCTTCCTTCCTTCCTCCCTCCCCCCCTCCCTCCCTCCCTTCCTTCCTTCCTTCTCTCTTTCCCTTTTTTTCTTTCTTTTCCTTGGAGACGGATTCTCACTTTGTGGCCCAGGCTGGAGTTCAGTGATGTGATCTCTGTTCACTGCAATCTCTGCCTCCCGGATTCAAGTGATTCTCCTGCCTCAGCCTGACAAGTAGCTGGGATTACAGGCACCCGCCACCATGCCTGGCTAATTTTTGTTAGTAGAGACCAGGTTTCACTATGTTGGCCAGGCTGGTCTCAAACTCCCGACCTCAAGTGATCTGCCTACCTCGGCCTCCCAAAGGGCTGGAATTGCAGGTGTGAGCCACCATGCCCGGCCAACCACTGTTATTTCTTCCACTGTTATTCAACATGCTGCTGAATTTGACCCTTCTCATCCAGAGCAAAAGGCAAAGAGAAGAGATCGTTATTGATGGAGAGACCAGCAAGCCAGCGTCCCGGGTGTGCAATGCTCTACCAAGGTGGTCCCTGGTGCCACAGGGGTGAGAGTAGTGGGAGGGCAGGCAGGCTTCCAGGAGGGCCTGATAGGTGAGCAGGGACCTGAAGGCTGAGCAAGAGTTTGTCAGCCAGAGAACACAGCATGGCCTTCCACGAGGAGGAAACAGCATGAGGAAGGCAAAGAAAAGAAAATGCCATGGTTTACTTTGAGGAACTGTGAGAAATTTGGGGTACCCTGATTGTATGTGTGTAGAATAAGGTCTGGGTCAGTGGTCAGACTTAAAAGGTATGAAAAATCACAATGAATTTGGGAACAATCTGTAGTACAATAGTTATAGCAACTCAGAAATATACTTCCAAGTGTAAAATAAAAGT
Source organism: Cacajao melanocephalus (assembly GCA_963573385.1). Classification (NCBI taxonomy): domain Eukaryota; kingdom Metazoa; phylum Chordata; class Mammalia; order Primates; family Pitheciidae; genus Cacajao; species Cacajao melanocephalus. Next base: position 5,836 of record CAUYLG010069101.1, on the reverse strand, counting down.
TAATAAAAAAAGAAGCAGCAGGCTCTTCTTGCACTGAGAGAAGTGGCATCAGGGGTGTTACTCACACCTGTAATCCTAGCACTTTGGGAAGCTGAGGCAGGCAGATCGCAAGGTCAGGAGTTCGAGACCAGCCTGGCCAATATGGTGAAAACTTGTCTTTACTAAAAAATTGCAAAAAAAGAAAAAAAAATGCAGCAGCAATTTGTACAAAACATATAGCTCTGGTTCTCAGCCTAGTTTTGCCCTATTTAGCACACACTCACATCAGTGATAGAGGTGCAGTTAGCTGCAGGTTTCCTCCCCAGGTGACCATATGAGCCTCTGCTGAAAGTGCCTGAAGACTGAATGAGCTGAAACTTGATACACCCTTAGGGAGCTGTGGCCTCTCTCTCAACTCCCCTCCTCTCTCTCAGGAGTCGCGTTTGACTGCTGCCCTCCGCTGGAGCATACCTAACTGCAAAGTGAAGAGTACCTGTATTGCTTTGTAACTGAAGAAAAAGACCCATTAATGTAAATGTGGATTTTAATAAATAGATATGTAAATAAAGACATATCATTTATGTGGAGATATATACATATATATATATCCCAAATGCTGCCTGGCTCTTCTTGGTTCACGGTACAAGTGGCAGATTAGCAACAAAACCTCAAGTTTGCTCAGAAGAGGAGTCCTCTGGCGTGGTCAAAGGACCGGTCTGCACCATCTAACTTGCTTTTATTCTGGACAGGAGTGATGGGGGCTGCATGCCCAGTGGTTTCCCTCACAGTTCTGGGCTCTGGGAGTCCACACTGCCTGGATTCGCTTCCAGCAGGTTCCAGGGTGAGACTCTGAAGGCCATTGCTGCTGCTGCTGAGCTCACCCTGGGAGTATATTTTTTCCCCCAGTCCTTCCTTCACCCTAGGAGTAGGTGCAGATCTAGCAGAAGAGTCAACCTCTCCACATCACAGCTCAGGTGGTGTCGTGACTGTTAGCAAGAGCTGAGAATCAGGGAGAAGTGGACACGCCCATGGGGTACTGGCCATGCTTGCCAGTCTAACCCCAGCCTACCTCCACATTCTAGAGACCAGCTTCTCTCACCACCCTAACCCGGAGTATTTCCACGGCCTTCTAGGCTCCCTAGAATCCAGGCCCAAGAACATGAGGCCCAGAGGGAAGAAACATCCCATTCCCCTGGTCTAGGGATAGCCTTCCTAGCCCTTCCCAGAATGATTGACAGAGGGTAGCCCCATTCCCTTTGGGGGGAAATGCCCACTGCTACCTACAGGGATGACGTAGTCCTTCCTAACACTCTGATGCCACTTCTCTCAGTGCATTTGGCCTGTGTGCTCTGGAATCGGGTGGCGTACATGTGAAAGAAGCAGATTCCTGGGTCCCTCCCAGACCCATTAAATCAGAACATGGGAATGGGGCCTGGAGTCTGTTGACAAGAGACTGCCATGCCAGTGCATTCCTTGGAGTCAGAAGCTTTGGTGCACAGTATTTCGTATGGAGACATGGGTGGTGCATTCTGGACTGAGCCTCCCCTGCTGGGTTACTCCCATGTGAGGAGGGGCTACTTCACCATTTTTCTTAAGTCTGCTGGGTCTCAGCTCTTGATATCCTCTAAACAGACCATCCACAGAACAGGGACACGCAGGCTCACAAAGGCCTGTGACCATGCAGGCAAAGGTAGGCTCTTCCCTTAGGCAAGCTGATCTCGGGGAGGAGCTCTTCCTACAGCTGGACCCCCTTGTATCTGATCACAGGAACAATCAGGCTTTTTAGGTCTCAGTTTCTCAAATGTCTTTATTTCACAGATCTCCAAATAGTCTTTGCTTTTTTATTTGCATAACCAAATAGTGGGGTCAAGTGGTTTCATTGGAACAGAGTAGTCTGCACACACTGCAGCTGTGAACAGGAGAGTCAAGGGGCTCCTGGGAAGGACGACAGGGAAGTTCGTGGGGAAAAGGACTCTCAGACCAAAGGTGCAAACTAGAGTGTCCCATGCAAACAGGAGCAGTGACCTTCATAGTAATGGGCCACAAATGTGGTTGCTTTTGTTTTTCAGTTGGCACCATGTTTTTCTGTTTGTTTGTTTGTTTTGTTTTTTAAATTGAGCCACCACACTGGGTGTGGTGACTCATGCCTATAATCCCAGCACTTTGAGAGGCTGAGGCAGGAGGATTGCTTGAGCCCAGGATTTCAAGACCAGCCTGGGTAACATAGGGAGGCCCCGTCTCTACCAAAAAATAAGAAAAAATATCCAGGTATGGTGGCATGTGCCTGTGGTTCCGGGTACTCTGAAGGCTGAGGCAGAAGGATTGCTGGAGCCCAGGAGTTTGAGGCTGCAGTGAGCTACGATTGCGCTACTCACTCCAGCCTGGGCAACAGAGCAAGGTTTTGTCAAAAAAAAAAAAAAAAAAAAAAGTGAGCCACCGAAACAAAAAGTTAATAAGACAAAGAAAAATGATAAATCTTGACATATTATTGGGCTATTTTAAAAATGCCTTTCAGTAAAACTTTACTGTTGGCTAAAAAGGAAAATTGAGCCAACATTTTAAAACCAAAAGTTCCTAATAAAAGTCCAGATTTCCAGCTTTTCTGGAACAGTTCAGAAGATTGATATCAGCAGACCTGCCTCCCGCTGCACAGCAGCAGTGTTGCTGGAGCTGAGTGGCCGCCACCACCGTTAGCCGAGGTGCCTGCTCCCCACGTCCCTGGCACTCACTACGCTGTCCAGCCCGTTATTGTCTTACGCCAGCGTGGTGCCCTCAGCCTGCTACTGCCTGACTCCGGAGGCCTCGGGTGTGTGCTCTGGTTTGCACTGGGGAGAAGTGCAGTACCCCGTCCTATGAGTGGGACCATCCGCTCACAGCTGCCACTAGAGAGCCTGATGACACCACTGTCTCATAGGAAGCTCTCTTCTACCTGCCTTTTCAATGTTCAGACAATTTGGGAAGAATATTCCTCCATGCCTTATGTTGGAGAGCTGGGCCCGCATTTTCTTGTCTTTTACCTGGAGGATTTGGTCAACTGCTGTGTTTTTCGTGGAAACTTACACCCCCAGCGCATTTGTCGGTTGTCACCAGTTGAGATGTTCTGTTTCTCTAACTGTAATGCTCGCAGGGCTGGGGGTGAATGTCTGAAGCAGGGACTAGACTAACAAATCCCAGTGTTATTTTCTTCTTTTTTCTTTTTTTTCCAGGAACATCAGCAAAGGGGAAGCCAGTGTTATTTTTTTCAGGGCATGCGTCCAATCCTCCCTCAGCGTCCTGCCTTTGTCTCCGCACCACTGACGCGTCCCAGCAACTTACACGAGGAGCTGATTTTTCATACGGTTCCCATGTGTATGGCCCTCTTGCAAGGATTGTCAAGTTTTTTGGTTTTTTGAGACAAGCTTGCACTCTGCCACCCGGGCTGGAGTGCAGTGGTGTGATTGTAACTCACTGAAGCCCTGAACTCCTGGGTTCAAGCCATTTTCCCTTTTCAGCCTCCCAAGTAGCCGGGACTTCAGGTGTGTGCCACTGCACTCAGCTAATTTTTTACTTTCTGTAGAGATGATATCTCACTATCTTGCCCAGGCTGGTCTGGAACTCATGGCCACAAGCAATCCTCCTATCTTGGCCTCCCAAAACACTGGGATTACAGAAGTGAGCCACAGCCCCCAGCCAATAGTCAGATTTTAAGGGCAATCCTGCCAAGGGAGCAGATATAGCCAATAAGGCCCCAGGCAGGAGCCCAGGAAGGCCCCTTTAAAATCTATTCTCTTTAAATTTTAGAAGTAGATGGAAAAAGCTTAGAGATCCCAAATTTAATTTAAAGACAATGAAGGGCCAGGCTCAGTGTGGCTCACACCTGTAATCCCAGCACTTTGGGAGACCAAGGTGGGTGGATCACTTGAGCTCAGGAGACCAGCCTGGCCAACATGGTGAAATCCCATCTCTACTATAAATACAAAAACTATCTGGGCGTGATGTCATGTGACTGTAATCCCAGCTCTTCAGGAGGCTGAGTCAGGAGGATCATTTGAACCCAGGAGGCAGAGGTTGCAATGAACTATGATCATGCCACTGCACTCCAGTCTTGGTAACAGAGTGAGACTCTGTCTCAAAATCAAAATAAAAAACAAGCGATTAAAACAGAGCTGTGCTTCTAACTTTATTCTAAAATATACTTTATTTACATGTTAATAATAATGACACTGACTTGGCATCTTATAAAACTTAAAATGTGATTTAATCAGTGGTATTTTAAAAGCATAAAGACACTGAATGTCTAGAATGTTAGAGCACAGGGCACTTTTGCCTTCGAAGGGAAGCAAGCTGTGTCTCCTGCTTCTGGGCAGGGAGGTTCATGCTCTAGAGAGAGGGAGGTGAAGGAGGAGGATGACAGCACATTCTTCAGACATTTCCAAAGACATAGTTCTTCTTAATCAATGACAAAGGAGGGTAAGGCCACATAGACAGGTGGCCTCTATGTCAAGGTCTTTATTTTATTTCATTTTTTTGAGATAGGGTCTTACTTTGTCATCCAGGCTGGAGTGCAGTGGCATGATCTAGGCTCACTGCAGCTTCGACCTCGTGGCACAGGTGATCCTCCTGCCTCAGCCCCTCAAGTAGCTGAGACTACAGGCACATGCCATCAGGTTTGGCAATTTTTGTATTTTTTTTAGAGATGAGGTTTTGCCATGTTGGCCAGGCTGGTTCAAGCAAACTCCTGGGTTCGAGCAAACCCCTCTACCTCGAGTTCCCAAAGTGCTGGGATTACAGGTAAAAGCCATAGTGCTTGGCCTTGATTTTATTTTAAATTTTTATTTGAAAAGTACCCCTGACACACACTTACAAAGTAAAAATCATTCCCACCACTGAAAACATTTATACTATGGAAGGCAGAATAGCTCTGCAAACCTCCTCCCTCTGCCTCACCTGCCCCCCACCCCACCAGTCCCACTGCTCAGAGGAAACCTCGGTGATTTTTCCCAGCAATGCTGATTCAGACATCATTTACCTCTGATCCAAACTGAAACATCGGCCTCTGGGCACAGGCATCTCCTAGAAGTTTCTCCAGTTTTTCTCAGACTCTGTGTACTGTCTCGCCTTACCTGCCCTTCAGCTCTGGTCATGAATCGAAGAAGGGCAGGTCCTGGTGGGCTGCTCTGAAGGCACAAATACAACCTGGAGGGTTGAGGGGGATGCGGAGGAGGGCATGGGGCTGCCGAGGGAAGCACCTGGTACCAGTTTAACGCTGAGGTTGCAGGGCTAGAGAAGACAGGATTCCATAGTCCTTGGAGATGAAGTTCCCACTCCAAATGCAGACAGGAAAAACTAGCAATTTCAGTTCTCAGCGTTGAAAAAATTTTGGCCATGAAAGTAGAAATTACCGCTCAAGGGAGAGATTTCCTAATTCAAGACAAAATGCTCAGACAATTAACAGATGCTTTTTATTTTTTATTGTACTTTAGGTTCTGGGGTACATGTGCAGATCATGCAGGATTGTTGCATAGGTACACACATGGCAATGTGGTTTGCTGCCTCCATCCCCCTGTCACCCACATCTGGCATTTCTCCCCATGTTATCCCTCCCCGACCTCCTCCCTCCTCCCCCATTGTCCCTCCCTTGGCACCCCCCAACAAACCCCAGTGTGTGATGTTCCCCTCCCTGTGTCCATGTGTTCTCATTGTTCAACACCCGCCTATGAGCGAGAACATGCGGTGTTTGATTTTCTGTTCTTGTGTCAGTTTGCTGAGAATGATGGTTTCCAGATTCATCCATGTCCCTACAAAGGACATGAACTCACTGTTTTTTATGACTGCATAGTATTCCATGGTATATATGTGCCACATTTTCCTTGTCTAG